>KK116251.1:901142-919547 GCA_000611955.2 Stegodyphus mimosarum | reverse complement strand
TTTTTTTGTTTGCACGTGCTACGAATTTTCTTAATACGTCGTTGTTACGAAATGAGTTAAAAAAAAACCGTATTCTCAATATTTTCGGCCTGCCTACAAAGCCGAATTTCCAACAATTAAAGAATCCTTCAAAGGAAATAACAATGCATTTTGCAACGTGTGCGTGTGTGACTTCATAATAAGTCACGGTGGAAGAAGCGACATTGTGAAGCATGTTAAGTCTAAAAAGCATGAAGTTAATGCTTCGGCTTCGACAACGTCAAAGAAAGTGGATGATTTTTTTTCAAATTCGGCTACGAATTCGGATGCCAATGTCATTTTGGCAGAGTGCTTGTTTATTGCATTCCTCATCGAACGCAACGTGCCGCTAAGCACTGCCGATCACGCCGGTCAACTTTTCAGACGGATGTTTCCCGACTCCAAGATTGCTCAGAAATATGCTTGTGCTTGCACGAAAACATCTTCTATTGTGAACGAAATTGCTTGCGATGCACAAAGTAAAATGATAGCTGCACTCCAGAATTCAGCATTTTCGGTGTCAATCGATGGCAGCAACGACAGCGATTGGAAGCTTTACCCCATCGTTGTCACATATTTCTGTGATGTTTCTAATGAAATGAAAACTCATCTTTTGCGTCTTCCATTGTTAAATGGAGACGCTACGGGGGAAAATATTGCCTCCTTGGTAATTAATGAGTTGAAACAACTTAACATCCCAATATCAAACTGCATTTCATTTGGTGCAGATAATGCTCATGTCATGGTGGGTGACAAAAAGGGTGTAGCCTCTTTCCTCAAAAAAGAACAAAATGAATTAATTGTTATTGGATGCCCATGCCACTTAATTAATTTGGCAGCAGAAAAAGCTGCAGCTGCTTTACCATTAAATATTGACCAGCTTCTGATTGATGTGTTTTTCTATCTGGAAAAAAGTGTAAAAAGGAAAGAAAACCTAAAGAATTTCCAAGAACTGTGCTCTGGTGAAACGAGAAAAATTCTGAAACATGTATGCACGAGATGGTTATCCTTAGGCAGAGCGCTAGGAAGGTTTATTGAACAGTGGGATGCATTGCTAAAATATTTCCACGAAGAGACCAAAACGAAACCACAGATCCCATCAAATTTGTCGGCATATAAGATTCCGAAAACCAACTTTGCTTCTAATCAAAATGCTTTAAAAGGGAAAAGCCAACACACAGAATCAAACCCTTTAAAAAGAAAATGCTTAGAAGACTCCTCAAAGGTCAACTTTGTTAAAGAAGTTGAAGGGAAGAAGAAACAGTCTTCTATTAGCCGGGAGGAAAGGATTTTCTATCTTCTTTCTTCGGATTTGAACAAAGCATATTGTAGTTTTGTGTTAAGTACCATTAAGATTTTTGAAAGTGTAAATACCCTTCTACAATCAGCTTCGCCAAAATCTCCCCTGCTTATCCAAATTCTTAATGATCTTTTGAAAGAACTTTATACTAAGTTTGTAAAACCGTCCGTTGTGAAAAACAGTGTGTTGATTCGTGTTGCCTATAATAGTTTGGCAAATCAAAAGGATGACAATGATCTTATAATTGGAAATCAAACCAGGGAACTTGTAAATTCTTTGAAAGATCATGAGAAAAAAGAATTTTTTCAATGTGTTAGAAAGTACTTTTCCTCAGCCTGTGATTACATTGTAAGGAAGTTTCCTTTGCAAAATGAAGTTCTTTTAAATGCTGAAGTGGCAAATTTGAAACAAATTGAAAATTCATCTTTTGAAAAGATTCGTTTTTTTATTGATAAATTTCCATTTTTGTTAACAATTAAAGAAAATGAATGCCATAATGATGCTTTAGATGAACTACAGAACCAATTTTCTGCTGCACAGTTTGAAGACTTTGCCAGTTCTGGAGAAGATAGACTTGATGTCCTCGTTGGTACCTTAAAAAGAATAAAAAGAGCTGATGGAACACCAAAATATGATAGACTAGCAACAGTTTTATGTGCTATTCTCGTAATTCCACACAGTAATGCGGAGTGCGAGAGAGTTTTCAGTGTTGTGAAGAAAAACAAAACTATGTTTCGTTCTTCAATTTCACCAAAAACTCTAGAAAACATTTTAATTGCTAAATGTTATGAGGAAACTAATTGTTATGACACAAAATTTTCCAAAGAATTTTTGGCTAAAGCCAAAAAATGCACTCTAAATTCATTGCAATAATTTTTTTGTGTAACATTAAGTTCTTGTTTTATGTTTCCTAATAAATTTTTTAGTTACTACTTAATTGAGATTTACTAATGTAAGTACAATTTTCTTTTTTCTATTTTTTAATATCAAAGCATGATATTAATTCTTCGTGTTCTTCTGAATTTTGGAGAAATCTTCTGAATTTGGGGGAGAAATCTTCTGAATTTTTATCTTTAGAGGTTGGCAGGTATGCATAGATAAAGTTGAATTACCTAAGTATCTTCCCAGAATGGTTCTGATCTTAAATACAAATTCATATTCCTTATACTGTACTACTACATCTTTTCGCTCAATAGTACAGAATGTAAAATATTGATAATTCCAAAACTGTTATTCTTGGTGATATGATGGTTCTATGGTTTCGAAGGACTTATTCATTCCTCTTAGAGTCTGGCTATCATTCAAACAAATATTTTTTTGTTTTTAAGAAATATTTTTTATACTCCAAATGGCAAAACAAAAGCATTATTTAACAGTAAAAGAGTTTACATATATGATGAATGAGTAATTTTCTGACACTAATGATAGTGCTGATATTTCTATAGAACTGGAAAGTGATGGTTATAGCGATTCTTATATGGACATATTATCAGATACAGAAATCACATAATGCATGTCTTTTACATATCAGTGAACACATTTTCAACTAACACACTTTAGGATTTTAAACCTTTCGATTTTGTAAGAGAACCAAATATTAATATTAAAAGTGCTATGAAATGAACTGTTTTTTTTTTTAAATGATGTTATAAAATACATTGCAAAAGAAACAAACAGCTTTGCACATAGTCATCTTAGGGTTATTAAATTCTGTCTAGTTCTTTAAAATCAGTGAAATTTTCAGATTCGACACTGAAGCAAACGAAAATATTTTGGGGTTTGATTATTTTGATGGAAATAATCAGGAAGCCTAATATTCTTTTTTAAATATTGCTTTGTTTTCATGGTGTTTTATTTTCCGTTCGTCAAAGAGATTTTTAATAATTTTAATTGTGTTAATAAAGTATAACAAAATCAAATCTGTGATTGTGTGGCTATTTTTTCCATATATATTTATTTGAGAAAATCCAAAAAAATTTATTATTTTATAGAATTTTTAAGAAAAATGTAAGGATAAAATGTTTCATTAATTCTGATTACTACCTGTGTTTTCCTGTCATAATGTGCCTCAAATTAGAACAATTAGACAAATTTAATTCGTGTGACTTTTTTTCCGAAAGTTAGGCTTAGCAGTATAAATTGCTTATCCCCACAAGACATTGCATCTTGTTAGTATGCCATCCTGAGGCTCCGTTCAGATAGTGGTATAAATGTCATAGAGGTAGGTATAAGATGTCGGAGTTCCATTAACACCTACGAGAGAGGGTCTAAGCCGTAGCCAGTTAGAGAAGCTAAATTTGTGCATGCGTGGCTGTGGGTACAGCTTTCTCTCTCAATAGGTTTTGTGGGTATGCTCACTAAGTCGGCACAAAGTTGAAAACTTTGAACTTTATACCAAAACCAGTTTTTGTAACGTAGCAAGGTCTGACTACAAAGCGTCCATTAGTTGACACTTATGACATTTAGACATCTGCTTGAACCAGGGTTCGTACGGTCCTTAAGAATCCTTAAAAGACCTTAGGTTTTTTAGAATCAATTTTTGGTCCTTAAAAGTCCTTAATTTCGTCCAAAATCGGTAGGAGGTCCTTAATTTCAGTCATCTAAAATTTCGGTCTATTTTTACTACTGCATTTCAAGTGCAAATTAGCATTTTCAAGGAATATTTTTGGTGATTCACTGACAGATATGGTTATTGTTTGAATTTGTTCCTATTTCTAATATAAATGGTGCGATGCTTCAGTTTCTAGGCAAGAAATGAAACATAAGCATTTCGAAATTGATTCTTTTTTCTAATGAAGAGCTCTTAAACAACTTTTCCTTTTTGGGGATGTGAATTCTTTTATTGAATGGTTCTAAATTTGGCTACTTTCAATATTTTGGCGATTTAAAGATCAATTTCTATACAAAACGTTTAAAATTTCATTAAAATAATGGTAATATATCGAAATTATATTTAAGAAATAACATTGGAATAAAACGTTTTTATTTTTCCCTGTTAAATTATAAAGTGATATTTCTTTTCATTTCGGCAACTTATTATTACAATTTTTTGAATCCGAAAATAACGGAGCTAATAAATGCTAAAAAGCATAATTTACAAAACAGTTCTAAATAGTTCAAAATAGTTGTGTAATTATTTTAAAATGTTGTCTTTTTTATTTTTTTATGGTAAGAGGTTTTCCCCATGTAATTGTCTCAGAATATTCAGAATGTGCATCCCTTTTCTCTATAAAATTCCTTTTTTTTGTGTGTGTGTGTGTGCGTGCGCGTGCGTGCGTGTGTGTGTGAATTTTCTCAGTGTTCATATTAACTGAATGCCTAAAAGGTACAGTTAGTATTATGTAAATTAGCCAGTCGTTTATAATTTCAGCCTGTACTATAAGCTTCTCCGTTCTTTTCCCCACCAGAATGCAAATCATTTAGATAGTATTTAAACTGAGGTTTTTTTATTGTAAGTTTCTGGCTTCTTCTTGCAGGCTGCATTAGTTCCTGCCAGCTGTAATAATTTGTAATTAGATTAAAATTAAATTGTGTTGTCTTTGACCAGATGTAAGTTAGCCATAATGTCTGAGAAGGCTTCAAATTAAAAAGACATAAATATTTTGTTGAGTCTTGTTGCTGCAAAACATAAATGTGTTGTAGCTTTTAATGTATTATTATCGTGATGTCGTTTAATGGTTTGGCTGGATGGGCGTTTTCGTGGTTTTCCCCATGTATAACATGTATGCAAGCCATATCCCTTAGACAATCCTCAACAAAGGCATCCCTTCTCTTTGGCAGATAGCCCTCGAGTGCTTTGCCCTCATCAAATAAACCAAACCTAAACCTAATTTGTAATTTTATATATATTAATTATATATTTGTAATTTTATATACATTAATTATATATATATATATATATTTTAGCTTGGTGTCTGAGCCTCTTCAGGAGAACAGTGATGATGGATTTGTGTGTCCTTATTCACCTTTAGTTATTGAAAGGGAAGATCGATGAAAGGCAAATCCATTACCATCTGGCAGAACAATTTGCAATATGTCTTTTGTGATAATGCAGGCTAGAAAGCTGGAGCAGCATTCTCTAAATTATAAATTTGGAGGATCTTTTGTTTTTGATAAAGTGATTCGACGTGGTCTCGTCACTACATATAACTATGTATGTGATAAAATTTTTTGTGGGGAGATGGCAACAATTTGTTCTGATGTGGAGAAAAGCAGCCTAAATCAACTTGCAGTATTAGGTGCCTTATCTACTGGTAGCGGATTTTCGCAAGAGGAGGAAAAGTTCAGTGTCATGGAAATTCCTTACATGAGCAATTCTACCTTTGCTTCTTGTGAGCGAACTACTGGCAAAATAATGCATGGATGTGTACAGGAAACTATGGCTGCTGCTATAGAAGAGGAGAAAAGGCAGGCAGAACAAGTGGTTGAACTTCATCATTGTACAGACAGGCTAGTTCGAGTAGCCACAATTAAATCAAAAAATTCCCGCTATAAAAGAAGCATTCACAAATTATCTCATTTGCCCATATATCAGGACAGCCCATATATCAGGCTGATAGGGTGGGAGTTATGTTCCTATCCGGAACAGAGCATCTCAATATAACTCTGATTCGCCTTTCGCCAAAGAACAGTTAGTTAGTCGAACATCAGACTAAAAACAGTGCATCCATACGGCAACTAGAATGTTGTCCATTTTTCATCATATTTGTTCTATTATATCCACAAATCTTATAATATCATTTCCTTGTATATATATTGTGTAATAGAAGTTTATGTAATATGTCTATGTAATAGAAGTTTTTGTGTTTAAAAAGGAGGATTTATTTCGCATAATTCACATTATACTCGCAACAACTACATTTTTAAGAATTTTACATAAAAAATATTGCTTTTAGTGAAAGATCTTATAGATTTGGCTGCAGTTTAATAATCTATTTGTAAATATATCTTCTTAGCTGGGTGTACAAAATCATTGCTGAACACAGGGTTCGTACGGTCCTTAAGAGTCCTTAAAAGTCCTTAGGTTTTTTAGAATCGATTTTTGGTCCTTAAAAGTCCTTAATTTCGTCCAAAATCAATAAAAGGTCCTTAATTTTAATCATCTAAAATTTCGGTCCATTTTTACGGCTGCCATTTCAAGTGCAAATTAGCATTTTCGAGGAATATTTGTGGTGATTCATTGACAAATATGGTTATTGTTTGAATTTGTTCCTACTTCCAATATAAATGGTGCGATACTCGAGTTCCTAGGCAAGAAATGAAACATAGGCATTTCGAAATTGTTTCTTTTTTCTAATGAAGAGCTCTTAAACAACCTTTCCTTTTTGGCGATTTGAATTCTTTTATTAAATGGTTCTAAATTTGGCTACTTATCAACATTTTGGCGATTTTAAGATCAATTTCTGTACAAAATGTTTAACTCGGAGATTGTGAATTTTTCAACACTTTTGTTTAGAACACTATAGCATTAATAAATTTGGTTAAAATAATGGTAATATATTGAAACTATATTTAAGAAATAATATTGAAATAAAACATTTTTTTCCAGTTAAAATATAAAGTGATATTTCTTTTCATTTTGGCTGAAAAGCATAATTTACAAAACAGTTCTTAGCGAAAGCAAAATAGCTGTGTAATTATTTTAAAATGTGTTCTTTTTTATTTTTTAAATGGTAACAGTTTTTCCCCATGTAATTGTCTCAGAATATTCAGAACTTTTAGAATGTGCATCCGTTTCTTCTATAAAATTCATTTAATTGTTTTTTTTTTGTGTGTGTGTGAAATTTTTTTTTAATACTTCTGGGTTTTCGCTGCCGCAGAATTGGTTAGTGGTAATCTTTCTTTCGGATTTTAGACATTGCACTTTGGAAAGTTTAGAAGGATTTAAAGGCAAGATTTATAGACCTAAGCTTCTAGAAGATTCCAGAAAAATGTGGCAAACTGAAAAATGTTTTCATAGTATTTACTCGTAACGGATGTATTTTACAGAATGTCTGTGAATTGCTTTGAAGAATTTTTGGGAGAACAATGAAAACCTAATATTTGAATGTTTTACTTCTGATCCTAGAATTTCTTAACATGATTATTCCCCCCCTTTTTTTTCTTTTCCCTAAGCAGAAGTATGGGAAATGTCAGTAATGCTTCTAATGTTGGCACATGGACACGAGTCTACAGAAAGGAATTTTCTTTTAAAAAAGAATTGAAAACTAACAATTAAAAAGATTATCATATGTATTTTTTATCTCTCGATGCATGACACGCAGGGCTGGCGTTAGACATTTTTGTACTTGATGAAGTCTATGTGGGTCTTAAATTCTGCCCCCAGTGCCTTTCCAAAATTCTAAAAGTTTTGCTATATTTATATTTTATTGCTGTGTGCATCACTTAAATTCTAAAAATTCTGCCACATTGCCTCTGACCATGTATCATTTCATATTTACTCTCAGTGTTGATATTATTTAAGGAATAAAATTAGCAGTATATATTTTAAGTACATGTGGTTTTTAGAATGACAGAAATCTTTAAATAAATCCAAAAATTCTGAAATGCAGAGGAAACTTATTGAGAAAAGAAATTGAGTGCATAAAGAGAAAGAAAATTATTCTTTAAATATAGGTACAGTTAGTATTACATAAATTAGCCATTTGTTTATAATTTCAGCCTGTATTAGAGCTTCTCCCTTCTTTTTGTCACCAGAATGCAATTCATTTAGATATTATTTAAACTGAGTTTTTTGTATTGTAAGACAGAGAGTGTTTCTGGCTTCTGCTCGCACGCTGCATTAGTTTCTGCCAGCTGTGATAATTTGTAATTAATTATTCAGCTTTGCGTTATCGTTATCGATATTTGAATCTGTTACGATTATGAGTTACTGAGCCAGCTTAGATTAAAATTAAATTGTGTTGTCTTTCAGTGCTAGTCCACAATTACAATTTGAATTTGACTCTTCCTGTTTAGTTACATCGCCATGAGCTGTAGTTCATTCTGCTAGCATAAGAACACGCACTTATATTCTAAGTTCTGTTTAAATAAAGAGGTTTACTCTAACTTTTATCTGACTTTATAGTTACTTTCAGACATGACGATAATTTGCTTCATGTATATCTAGAGTTTTGGACTATTTAACTTTTACCAGATCATATAAAACCTCATAGGTATAATGTCGAGACATTGACAAGTTAGGAGATGAAGCATAAACTAATGCGAACATTGATTTGCTTATTGAAACAAATTTCTCGTTGTTAGAAAAGGTGCTTAAAGAGAAGGAAATTTATATAAATTAGCCATAATGTCTGGGAGGGCTTCTGATTAAAAAGACGCATAAGTATTTTGTTGAGTATTGTTGCTGCAAAACACAAACGTGTTGTAGCTTTTAATGTATTATTATCCTGATGTCGTTTAAGAATCAGTGTCATAAATTGCATGTATGTTAACTGTGAAATGTTATTAGACTGTGATTTTCATAAAATATTTTTAAAAAATAAATAAAATTTAATAGTGGCCAGCTGCTACCTAAGGGTATCTAACTACCTAATTCAATTATTGGTAACTAATTGCTCACCTTTAAAAGTTATCTCTGCATCGAGCCTTTCATATAGTCACAAGATACAACACAAAAATGTAAAAATTACTATAAAACGTATTCCTTACAACTAGTAAGACTTAAATTAATGCAAAACAGCTTATCACCTCTGGTGCTTTAGTGGCTTATTGGAACCTTAAAGTATGTTAACTGTATTACAACTCCAGGAACTCTGCACGAAGCTACGACACTAACTGCTTCAGACAGACAGAGCATAACTTTCAGAAACCTTGCCAGCATCAGGCATTCAGGTCTGTTCGGATCGGCAAGTCTCTTTGTAGGCGAGCAACACCAGTGACAACAGCCAGTCTTCTGTTATAGATTTTACTTCTCATTTTAACGTATGCCGTTTGATATCAAATCGGCCTGCTATTTAAAAAATCTGAGCAAGTACTTAATGAAAAGAGACATAAAAGAAAAAAATCAACATAAAGCTATCCATTGGTAAAACGTAAGTAAAATGTCACTAATCTTCTTGAAAATATGTCCAACTATTATAAGTGTAAAATGTTTAATACTTATTTGACAAATTTTACAAAGATGATTTTATTCTCGAATTTATTTTATAATTATGTTTAATAATAGTGCATCCTACTTACGGATCTATTTTTTATTAGGTTGGTATAACGAAAGTGAAGTTCAGGCATGAGCTTTAATTGAATTTATGCAGTTCCAATTTGCTGATAGGTCCTTAATTTTTTTTCTTTAATGGTCCTTAAAAGTCCTTAATAGTACTTAATTTTGATGTGAAGAAATGTGTACGAACCCTGTGAACATAACTGTTCTTATAATTTTTTGGCATATGCAATTCTTGCCAAATATTCATTGTATCTGAATATTATGAATTTTTGTTATATGAATCCTAGCTTCCTGCGAACAATTTTTGATCTTTCTAGTACGTGTGGTCAAGAATTAGGCTTGTGATATACTGTCATGATTTTGTCCACATGTTCCCTGAATATACGAGGGTCAGTCAAAAAGTTAGTTGCACTGCTTAAGAAAACAAAACAGGATAGAAATTTTACAATAACTTTATTTGTATCTTAAAGTTGCATTCAAAATCTACTTTTCAACGTAATTGCCTCCATTATTTAAGCATTTGTCTAGGCGTGGTACAAGTTTTTTTATGCCTTCTGCAAAGAAATCACGTCCAATATCTGATAACCATTGTTGGGCTGTAGCTTTCACTTCGGCATCCGAATGGTACCGTCTGTTTGAAAGTTCTTGTTTCAGGGGACCAAACACAGGGAAGTCAGGAGGTGAAAGGTCTGGGCTATAAGGAGAGTGATTCCACGCTTTCCACCTAAATTTTTCAGAAGTTCGCACGTTTGTTTTGCTGCATGCGGTCTTGCATTGTCATGCAGGAGCACAATGCCTTTCGACAGTTTACCTGGCCGTCGATTTTTAAGTGATTTCCGCAATCATTTTAGTGTTTCACAATAAGAAGATGCATTAATTGTGGCACCCTTCGGTATGGACTCTGTATGCACCACGCCTTCTCTATCCAAAAGCAGCGTCATCATCACCTTTCCTGCAGATGGAACAGTTCGACACTATTTTCGTGTCGGGGAACTGCAATGTTTCCATTCGAGCGAGCTGCGTTTCGTTTCAGGTGAGAAGTGGTAAATCCAAGTTTCATCTCCAGTCACAATTTTGTCCAAAAAGTCATTTCCTTCCGTTTGGTAACGTTGCAGAAATGCAAATGCACTTTCAAAACGCTTTCCTTTTTGTTCCTCCGTCAATAGACGTGGCACCCATCGAGCACAAACTTTACGAAATTCAAGGTGATTGGCGATAATTTTGTGCACACTTCCATGAGAAATATCTAGTTCATTTGAGATTTTGTTTATCGTGATGCGTCTGTTTGCCAGAATGCATCAGAAAAACTAAACTTGCCTCGTGGAAGCCGCTACGTCACGCGATACAGGTGCATGTCTGAAGTGTTGCCACAAAGTTTCATCAAAATAGCCTCTGACAGAAAATTTTTACGAAGAAGTGCAACTAACTTTCTGACTGACCTACGTACTACCTTTTCCTTAGAAAAACTTCCAAGAAGACTATTGCTGTGAATTCTCAGCCTAGCTGTGGTTAGGAACTATGTTTATAATGAATTATTGGGATTCTGCACATGCAATGTGGATGCAATTCTATTTCCATTTAGAAGATTTTCTTCAAAGGCACTACTTTAGCTGAGAGATTCATTGCGTATCGTGAGTTTTTCTTTCTTTATAAGTTATACTTTGTCAAGCACAGCTTAATATCCTTTCTGCTTTAATATTTTTTTTTTTTTTTATATTAATTATATATTTGTAATTTTATATACATTAATTATGTATATACTGTAAACCAATAATTCATATGTGTATATATATATATATATATTTTAGCTTGGAGTCTGAGCCTCTTCAGGAGAACAGTGATGATGAATTTGTGTGTCCTGATTCACCTTTAGTTATTGAAAGGGAAGATCGACGAAAGGCAAATCCATTACCATCTGGCAGAACAATTTGCAATATGTCTTTTGTGACAATGCAGGCTAGAAAGTCATTTTCAGCGTTGCACCCTAATTGTTTGCTATGCAGCTAAATATTTTTTTCTAATTTTCTTGCATAGCTACTAACCTGATTTGCACAGTTTATAGGACATGTATTCTATTTATGTGAACAGATGAGACTTATATTATGAAAGTACCTAGGTTTTTACTATATTTTACATGAGGAAATTTTCAATAGGCAAAATTTCTTCTTTATTTTGCTAAATAACTGGAATATACTATGTCCTAATTGAATACTCTGGATATATATGATTACTGAATAATTTTAACCGGTATTGTTTCAATTTATCTGTTTATGATGGGTATTTTACATTTCCAAATATTGTATTTTTATGCAGTGTTGCATGTTCGAAGTGAAAAGTTCCCATCAATTTATTGTATGTTGTGTGTGTTAAATTCTAATTGCAATTATATTTTTCATAGAATATTAGGAAAGTAAAAACTGACATTTATTTAGATCTGTGGTATTTATAATGCAGTTTATCGACAGCAGGTAACATCTTGTCTCTGTACTTTGATCAGGGCCTGTGTAACCAGTGGCAGTCAAAATTTTTAGAATTTAGTGAATACTGCATAGCAAAATTTAATAAGTTAGCAAAGGGCACTGAGCAGCAGAATTTAGAGGCGAAAAAATGTTCAGAACTTAGGAAGACATCAGCCAGCAGAATTTAGGATATGCAGATATTGCACCGGGTGGCAATATATTTAGTGCCATATTTTATGTTTGCTATCTGCATTATTATTTTGTGAAACAATTTCAGCTGTTTGTACCTCATGCATTTTTTGGGGGGGATGTGATGTACTCTGTTGTTGAGAATATGGTACTAAAAATATTTTGAGAATATGGTACTAAAAATATTTTATCATATTTTTTTTTCAGGTGTAAATTTTGTGCATGATTTGGCCTTCACTGAGACATCTCTGGATAAGGAGTTACTAAGGAAGAGGAACTTGATCCTGTCTTAGATTACAGATCAGCAACTTCATCAGCATCAGAGTTTTTTTTAATAATGAATTGGAATAAAATTTTACAAATTAATTAATAATCACAGAATAAAATTACATGTGATTGTATATATATATATGTGTGTGTATGCAATTGCAAATGTATAAGGAATATAAAAGGTGCTGTATATTGGTATAAGTTTGAAAAAACAATAAAAAAAAATTCCCGAAAATTCTATGTTTTTTCTGTGAGTTATTAAAATTGATAAAATACAAGTAATATTTAAAAAATACTGCAAAACTCATTTTTAAGTAGAAAAATGTATTCTATTTTTAAGTAGAAAATTGTATTCTGTGAAATCCATTCGATTATGCAAAAGTATTTGAAGGGTTCATTTGAACACAACAATTGAAACTAACGTATCCACAGTTCATTGATACCAACCATATTGTTTCTAAATTCACCCACTCCTTTCTGAAAGCATTTCTGTTAATTACTAAGGGCTAATGAACAGGTGATGAATTCTGAAGATGAATGTCGCCGAAACATTGTGTGTAACAGAATACAGTGTGCTTCAGAACATTTTGCAGTAGCTCAAAAAAAGTCACGGATCTGATCTATACTATAGTCAGGGAGAAATTATTCTCCTTCCTTTTCATCTCAAAACCTGAGTTTCCAAACGTCAGCACAGCACAGCAGGAAGCGAAGCGGGAGGTCGTGCCTAAGAGCTGTGGAACCAGTTTTGTGGCTATTTTAGCAATTTGTGAGCAGTTTTTCAGATAACACAGTAAATCTCGGGGTGGGGTGGGGATTTGAAATCATGATCACTGCGGGTACGGTAGAATTGTAAAATTCAATGAAGCATCAAGCAATAACATTTTTTAATTTTGGGGAAAGAGCACTTGACAGCAGAATTTATTGCTTTACAAAGTCAACAAAATGCATAGCGCCATACCTAATTCATGATACAGTATTCATTACAAATAACACCTAACTTGTTCGAGAAAATGTTTTCTAGCTGTTACACAAAATCGGTAAACAATTATCTTTGAAACGTTATCCAATTATATCGTTACTAATATGGTAAAAATTTGAAAAGCAATCAGAAGCCGTATCGCTAGGGTCCTTATGTCACAATTCATTTTTATTTTTTCGAATATGATATTTAAATCTCTCTTCCTACAAATATGTATCTTCGTACGTATATAGTATAAAAAATAATTAATAAATAATAATTTGTTGTTTAAAAAATAATAAATTTTCTTTAGTTGCACTGAAAGCTATTGTATTTTAAAATCATATATGCTAAAACTGAAGAATCTTGGTAAACATTTTCTAAGCCATGCTTTTAATGCAAAGTTATATACATCTAAGTCAACAACAACATGCTCAACTGAGCTTCTTAAAGTGGAAGTTTAAGTACTTTCTTAGATGTTGCCAAAAAAATAAAAAGAAATTTCAAAGGTAAAAAGCAGATAGGAAAATGCAACTATTGCCACCAGAGTGGACATTGGATTAAATTTTGTCGAAAATGGATAGAAGATGGAAGACCACCGAAGCCCAGTCAAAATGATAAAGTCTCAAGAAAAAATGGTATTATAGCCAATATGTCCCTATTGGCTCTAGACGAAGAAGCTTTTTCATCTGAAAAGAATTGCTATGACTGGTTTGTGGATAATGGTGCTTCAAAGCACATTACCAATAATAGTGATTACTTCACAGAATTTGAAACACCACATGGAATTACTGCTGCAAATGGCAAAATACTACCAGCTGTAGGCAAAGGAACTTTGAAGATTATGACAATAGTAAAAGGAGAAAAACAATTCAAAGAACTTAAAGAAGTTTGGTTTGTTCCAGGTATTAGTAAGAACTTATTCTCCGTACTGGCTTCCCAAGATAAAAACAAAAATAGTAGATTTGAATCAACTGCAGAAGAATGTTGGTTGAAAATCAACAATGAAGTTGTACTCTATGGTACAAGAAGCATAAGTGGTGGTCTGTATAAAATTCATATGGAAGTACTTGTTCCGAATAACCCAGTAGAAGTCAACATAGCTGTCACAAGTGATTCAATTCTGCAGTTATACCATGAGCGCTGGGGTCACCAGGACAAACGTCATATTAAGAATGTCCTTGAAGAACAGATGGGTATCAGGGTTAAACTAGACAGTCAACTCTGTGAACCCTGTATATATGGGAAATCACATCGTCTAAAATTTGGCAACAGAGAGAAGAAAACAAAGCCTGGAGAACTTATCTCGGCAGATGTTTGTGGACCGTTTGACGAATCCTTCAAAAGGTATCGTTATTTTGTAGTCTTCAAGGATCATTTCACCAAATTTAGATATGTGTTTTTCCTTCGCCATAAATCAGAAGTTGCAGAAGCAGTTAAAAATATGCTAGCACATGCGAAAAACTTAGGACATGCCATTAAAGAGCTGTTAAGCGACAATGGTGGCGAGTTTGATAATGAAGATGTTAGGACTATTCTAAGACAAAATGGAGTTCTTCAAAGATTAACTGCCCCCTATACCCCACAGCAAAACGGTGGGAGTGAGCGAGAAAACAGAACCTTAGTAGAAATGGCAAGAACTTTGAAGAATTCTAATTCTGAAGTTAATTTTCCCTCATCATTATGGGCTGAATTTATTAGTACATCTGTCTATATTTTAAACAGAACAGGGAAAAGTTCATTATCAAATGTAAGTCCTTACGAATCTTGGTCAACAACAACATGCTCAACTGAGCTTCTTAAAGTGGAAGTTTAAGTACTTTCTTAGATGTTGCCAAAAAAAAGTATAAAATAAAAATTACAGTACCTTGATTTCCTTTTCTTTTATAACATATATAACTTCAACAAAAGCTACATCTAAATATAAAGATAAAAGACATCAGTAAATTGCTGTTGTTATTTACTGATCATAATGGCAATCAACCGAATGCCACGTGATTACATATATCGTCTTCAAAACTTCGATTTTTCTCATTCGATTTTCTTTAAAACTTCGATTTTTCTCAAGCTTCATATAAATACTAGGTTTTTGTAAGTCACGTAACTTAGTATCCTAAATTTGAGATGACAGATGAAATAACTCTAGTTCTGAATTGGCTCATTCACGAAGTAAAATTTTCTTCTTTCCGTCAATATAGCATATTATAGCTTCCAATGTTGGTGATCACTAACTAAATATGTTATGGATTAGAAGCCAGATGGAACTTTGTACTTCTTAAGTTTTTCTTTATTTGCTTTATCTGCATGCATGCTTGGTTGAGGAAGAAATTAAAAAGCCTTTTTTACTTAGATTATTCAAATGTATCCGCCACACATTTATTTGTTGAACTGTAATTATAATTTGGAACGTGGTGCTAGAACCATTGCAGCCGAGCCGAAAGCTAGTTTGCTTATAATTTAGAGAGTTTGATTACGCCAAAGCAGGTGAATTTGGAAAACCACAAAATCGCTCATGCAGCCAACTCTGTCATCGAGGCTTGACCTCCGTTTGAACTACCAGTGTTCGGCGGCTCGCTTGCTAGAATTTCGGGAGGAACTGATTGTTAGAATTGGATTAGGTTCTTTGAATGTAGCAAAGCCACAAGGGTTACCTGCTTAAGATGGTAGATGCCTTCATGGAGGAAGTTTCTGGGTGCAACTTTGATATACCCCCACAAAAATGATGTGCCAAATCTGGCACTCCCTACGGACTTTTTAGCATTGCTGTTTCTTATTTTGGTTTTGCCAATTTAGGTTTTTGCTGTTGCCAAATTTAGTATTTTCTTGTATTTTGTACCATTTTTTTAGTTTTTTTTTTAAGTTTTGTGGCAACAATTTTTGGATTTCATATATGTTTTACCACCATTTCATTCATTCGCCATTTCTTTGTGAAGTGATCAAGCGGATTTCTGACTTGCTGTACTTTGCTGCAAATCTGGTTGTATTTTCCAATTATATATATATTTTTTTCTATTAATTATTTTTATCTTTTAGCTTTCAATATGCCTATTGTATATAGTGTTGTTGAAAAGTTTCAGGGAATTTTGAGTCGGAAAATTGATAGTTGTGCTTCATTTTCGTCGGGTAGGCCGACAGTTGGAAGGTTGTTAATTGTTTATTTTTGCATCATTTGGCTCAAGATATGCAGATGTTAATTGATTTTTCGATGGAGGTTGGATTGTTGAAGGCTGCAGTGTGTAAGAAATGTGGGTCTGGTATGAAACAGAAGTTGAAGTCGTATTCGGATGGATTTGTGTATGTTTGTCGCAAAATGGTAGGTGGTAATCAGTGCAACACTGAAATGTCGATAAGGCATAATTCTTGGTTTTCGAAGTCTAAGCTTAAGTTGTTTGAGGTTTTGTTGATCACATATGAGATTTTGAGAGGCACTAAGACAGGTAGGATTGCAGAGGAGTATGGTTTCTCTAGTACTACTTTAGCAGATTGGAGGCAATTCATTAACGAGACCATTTTGAATTATATTGAGGAGAATTCTGAGAAGGTAGGTGGTGATGGTGTTGTTGTTGAAAAAGATGAGTTGAAGTTTGGCAAAAGGAAGTACAATAGGGGTCATAGTGTTGAAGGTCAGTGGGTTTTTGGTGGTGTTGAAAGGGGATCAGGTAAGGTTTTTTTAGTTGCTATGCATGATAGGTCTTGGGAGACGTTGTTGTCGGTAATTAAGGAATGGATTAAGCCAGGTACGTCTGTTTATTCTAATTGTTGGAAAAGTTATGATTGTTTGACAAATGAGGGTTTTGAGCATTTAAAGGTAAATCATTCTTTAACATTTGTAGACCCCGATTCCGAGTGTCATACAAATACAATTGAAAGTACGTGGAGGCATGTTAAAGCTTCTTTGCCTTCGTACAATCGCAAGGCAGATTATAAATTTTACCTTGCGATGTACATGTTTTGTAAATCATGTTTAACTGCTAATGTTGATTGTTTCAATAAATTTATTGAAAATGCTGCTGTGGTAAATTGGGAGAAATTAAAAGTTTCTGTATAAATAATTCTTTTTATTAGATTGCCGACACGTATTTTCAATTGTATTTGTTAAAATTTTTGTGTAAATTGTATATAATATGTTATTCAGTGTCATTTATTTGTATTTTTTATGTATTCATTGTATTTTTTAGGTATTCTTCTTTTTTTTTTGTATTTAATGATTCCGTATTTTTTATGTATTAATTATTTGTATTTAGCGAGAATCCATCTTGGCGAGGAAAAAAAAGGCGCCAAAAACAGGTATTTTGCTTGGCGAGAAAAAAAGTCGCCAAATTTCCGATTTGGGGGGTATATCAAAGTAGTTCCAGTTTCTGAAGGTTCAGTTTAGTTTATTATGGTAAAGTACACTAGGATGTCTTCATGGTGAACTTTCTTAGAGAAACTGGCTCCCCGTACACGTTTCACAAGGGGAAGACTATGAAAACGCTCATGTAACCAGCCCGTTCGATTTCATTCGAACCCAGGTCGGAACTACCAGTGTTCAGCGATTTAACCGCTCGGCCGCGGGTGAGCTTGATTGCTGAAGGAAACTGGCTCCTTTTCATGTTACACAAGGTGAAAACAAACCATGCAGTCAGCTGGTTCGCCTGGGATCGAACCGAAATCAGGTCGAACTTCCAGTAATCAGTATTCTTAAGCACTCGGCCGCTGGCGGCGCGTGGCAGAAGTGGGAGCCACAGATAATGTAGTGAGCAGCAAAACCCCCTAATACTGGCCCTGGTTACTAGTAGGACTATAAGTATATCGGTAATCATCCGATCTACAGCAACGAAATTTCGGAGCATAATTGTAAAGTCAAATGCGACACTGCGATAAACGTGATATATATAAAGATGGAAAAAGTTTTAAAACAGGAAACTTACAATGCAAATACATGTATTCATTAGTAAACATTTTATAAAATTTATTCTTAATTTAGCGTTTATAAATTCTGAGGGAATTATCTGATCGGAATATTTCTGGTAATCCAATATAAATGAGTAAATTTATGGGCTGTAATATC
>KK116251.1:854411-900750 GCA_000611955.2 Stegodyphus mimosarum | reverse complement strand
TTCTAATGGTAGGTCAAGGAAAATGGCATAATGGCTAAATATGGTAAGGGCACCTTGCTCTGTTTCATATATAGCGAATTCGTTCTTAAATGAGGGGCGAAGCGGTAAAGTAGCTGAACACTAGTAGTTCGGTCCGAGTTTCGAATTCCGCGAAGGGACTGGCTGCATTAGCGCTTTTGTGGTTTTCCCACGGGCAACGTGTGTAGGAGCCAGTTGCCTTAAAAAGTCTTCCACGAAAGCATCCCTTCCCTTAGGCAGGTAGATCGTCCCGATGTTTATGTTATCAACAATACTGGTTATTTTCAAAAATGGCTATCCTAGAAAGGTGATTGCCAAAAAGTATTCACTACGTATAGTTATACGTCATGCATGAATATATTCTTATTAGTCAATCTAACATACATAAGAAATTCAATTTTCAATACTCTGTTTCCCATTTGTTCCTCTACAATGAAACAGATTCATACACAGCAAATCCAAATGCATCTTTACAGGAAGATACCAGCTCAATACGTAATTAGAGTATATATATATATATATATTGTATATCGTTTTTTCCCGATGTATATATAATACATTTTACTTTACTAAAATATAATATTCAATTTTGTAATTTACGAATTTCTTCCCCCTTATCATGTATTATCAGTTTGTACTTTATAAACCTGATACATAGAAACGCAATTTGATTTTATGCATTTCAGTATCAAGTGAAATCTTGAAACTGATTGTTCATTATAACACTTACACTTTATGTAGTTTTCATTGAAAGCGGAACTTAGGTAATGTGTCGCAAATTATTTTCACATTAAGTTTTTTGTGCAAATAATACGTCCTGCTAGTGTTTTTGTAATAAAATACATGTTAGTAATTGATTTCTAATTTTTGTTACATCTTGATGTAATCTACCAAAGATATTCCATCAAGAATAGTATTTTTTACTATGTTTATGTGCATGGATACATAGTATATTTCTCCGTGTACTAGAAAGATTTGATAATGATTTATCCACTTTTGAACTAAAAAAATATAGCTAGGAGTGTTATACGGTTTTATAATACAAGTAAAAAAATATATATAAAGCTCTGTAAAGTACTTACACATATTTATAATATTATGTGCATGCTATATATATATATGTACATGTCATCAAGTATAAAATCATTTATATATAATTTTTATGTCGCGATGAAATTACCGAAATGCTTAAAAATCTAGTATTTTTAAAAACTGTTTTCTTCCGCAGAATAACGGCAAATTATAAAACATTACGCAAAACTGAAAAGCGTGATGAACAAATTTTGGGAAACGGAATTGCAACTGCTGCACCTATCTCACAAATATCTTTCATTCAACACAAAAGTTCTATTTTTGGTCAAAACATACTTGTTCAACTGAGGGGATGTGTTTAAGTGTTTTATGGCTCACTCACTTTCCCGCCAAACGAGTACAGAGGAAGGGAAGCATCGTTGCCATAGTAACCAGGCTGTACGTAGTCTTACAGATTTCACTCTTTATCGCTCAACGTTCGTAGCGCCAGTTATTAAAAATCGGCATGATAAAAGGGTATTAATCAATCTTAAAAAAATGTTGATATTGATTCAATTTTTTTACTCTAGTCTTAATTATTGTAGTAGAATAAATAATAAAGATTTTTTTATTATTATTATTTGTAGATTTGTCAATAAAGAAGGAAGCATATCCCCCTCCCATGTATGGGGTGTGAAAACATTATCACTTCTTCGTTCTTATCTATCTTGAGACAAAGTTCAAGAGTAGGAATGAATATTCCAGAATTTCATGAGTTCCACTTAGGTTTTCTCTGGTTTAGTCTGAGTTTTATGGCAATGAATATCTCATATTTTTGATGTAGTTTGTCTGTAAAATTTTATTTCAATTACATTTTTTTACAGCATGAATTTCATATTAGTTTTTCTTTTAATAATATTGGGCCTAATGGGTTTAGATGCAGAAAAAATAACTTTACCTGATGGAAGAATTTTTGTTATACCAGATATAGAAAGCTACAAATATATTTTACATAATGAATCACCATCTTCTTTAGAACACTTTTACATTTTGCAAGAAACTCAATCTAAATCAACATTATTGTGCCCAAAGGGTTATTTTATAATTGAGGTAAGTTTTCAGGGGGAAGGATTCTGTAAACAAATTTTTGCTCAAGAATGTGTTCATTTAATTTTAAAATTTATTATCATTATAGATAAATCAAGAATTGGCTATTAACCAGAGTGTTACTCTTTCTGAACCTGATATTACTCTTAAACATAAAGCATCATTGCTACAGCCAGAACTAGCAGGTACAATTTTGTTTAAATTGTTTATTTAATTCTGTGGAATATAACTTCATAATTATTCTTCAAGTTTTTCCAAAGCCCAGTTCGGAAATGTTAACAAAAATATCTATCTTTTGTCGTATTTTACAAGTTCATTAAAAAATTCTTCAACCTAAAATGGGAAATAAGTTGAACAAAATCTCAAATTGTTTCTTTTATTAAGATTTTATAAATCTTTATGAATGTAATTTAATTTGGATATTCTTGTATTTAGTAAGTTGAAAAAGTGCTTTTCAGTCAAGTAAAATATGATCTAATTAAAATATTTACTAATTTAAATCAATTTCTGTTTCTATATTGTTGAACTAGTGGAAGGAGCATTAAAGATTTTACCATAGTTACATTTTAATAACAGTTGTTTCATACGAAATGTTTCATTAAGAAATTTTTAGTACATTTGTACAAATGCGGATGTTGTAATTATTATAGGTATTACATTCATAAAATTATTTTCTCATTATTAACTGGAATATATTCTGCTTTTATTCTACTATATATTTAGTGAAACATCTGTTATATTTGCAGTGTTTATGTTATTTCATTTCGTTCCTGACAATAAAAGTGACGCTACACTGTGTCTTCAGTCTTAAATAATGCAAAGTTTAGTTGGTAGATAGAGTAAGCATTGCCATAGCTCAGTCTCTATCTGAATTAAGGAACTTATTAAATTTTTAACCCGAATGGCATATTAATCTCGAAATGGCATTTTGCATTAAATCACTATAAAATGTCATGTCACTTTTCAAATTGTTGCCATATTATCACCCTATATTATATATTATAAAGAAATTAAATAATGAATATGCATGAATGTATGTTTCTTGCATTGTGAAAAAACATTGGTACCTAGAGCCATCTAATTTTGAATAATGTAATCCTCCAACTGGATGCCCAAATTTTGAATTTCAAATTTGTTTTATTAGCTCTTGTATTTTGTAAAACTTCAAAATAGTTTACAAATTTTTTATTAATAAACTCAATGAAAAGTGAGCATTGGCAACACGAAGGGAGAAAACATTTTTGTCTTCAGTACATGAGACTGCTTATTAGAAATTCTAAAGGTATAAATCTTCTGTGATTTTGCTGTTGAATCTAATTTTATGTGGCATAAGTACCAAGAACGGGATATTTAATAAATAAAGTAAACACACAACATGGTAAAAACATTAACGTTGAATAATTCTGAAAAACGCTCCGTTCTAAATATATAAGCAAGAAAAATAAAAAATAAAAAAAAAAAACAGAAAAATGAATGTCAACGCTAAATGCTGCATCAGGAAATCTAAACATATACTGCTATGCTGCTTTTAGACTTTTCGTAATTTCATTTTTGAATTGTATATGGTGTAAGTGCAAAGAAAATTATGCATAATAATAAAGCTAAAAGGTGAGGTTAGTGGGAATGAATGTAACAACAGATTGGTAAACTGCAAGCTCAGTGAGAGCATAAGAAACTTTAACAGACCCTTTTAGACAACCATTAAAATCTGAAATTATATATATATATAATTTCAGGTATTATGTATAAATATATATATAATTATTAGATAAATTATATATATATAATTTCAGATTATAATATGTATACAGGGTGGTCGTAAAGAAACTTTGTCAACATTTGCATTTCTAGCATCTGTTCCGGTTAACCGATCAAGATGAGATTGCAAATATAGTTATTCGAAGGTATGCGCTTGTCTGCAAATGGCAACACAGGGGTGCTCACGGTTATGATTATAGAAAGTTGAAAATATCGAATGGCAATGCCAAAGTTTTCGGCTCGCAAAATGTTCAGCGCATGCGAAAATCCTAAATAGTGTTGGAATGGTACCGATATGTCCAAAAATGGACGTGTTATGCATACACAAAAAAGAGTCCTGAAAACCAGCCAACGAAACACTTTCTGAGAGCACACAGAAAATTTGCATACAACAGAGGCAAGGCACCAGTCACAGAACACCGATCGCCAGATATTAAGCGTAAGAAATCAATAAAACGTGAGGTGGGTACGCGAAGTCGTCATTCGGGAACTTGCACATGGTGATGAAATTACTCTTCCTGGGAAAGTTCATGGTGAATTGATAAAACTGTTTTATCAAAATGGGATGAATGCTACTACCGGAATTGCGTAGGCGGAATGCGCTCAGTGACATCGTTTGGATTCAGGTGGTGCACTTCCACATATAGCAAGATTTGTTAAAGGGTCCTGGAACAGCATTTTGGTGATTGCATCATCTGACACCATTATACTTTTCCGTGGCCTTCGCGATCCCCCGATCTGACACCTGTGGATTTCTGCTTTTGGGGATATCTCAAATCCAGAGTTTAGCTGTGCAATCCGCAAACTTTGCCGGATTTAAAGGATTGTATATTGCGTGAGATTGCAAACATCCCTCATGCCATGTTGCATTCAGCTGTATTGCATAACACACCAGGTTCTGGACATATCAGTGCCGTTCCAATGCTATTTGGGGTTTTTGCATGTGCTGAACATTTTGCGACCAGGAAAAATTGCCATTGCCATTCGACATTTTCGAGTTTCTGTAACTATAACTGTAATCGTGAGCACTCCTGTGTTGCCGCTCACAGAATCAGAGTGCATACCTCCAAATAATTATATTTGTAATTTCATCTCGATCGGTTAACTGGAACAGACGCTAGAAGTGCAGATGTTGGCAAAAATTTTTTATTGTACCCTGTATATAATTGTGTAAAATGGAAATACTGTGAGATGTGACTTTGAAATTATGAACTATGCATGTCTGAAATTAGTACTATGCATTTTTTAGCTGGGTTCCCATTCACTTATGAAGTCATGGAAATTAAAGAGTATTGACCAATCCTCTTGAATAATAAAAAGTTCATGTTTAAAATAATGCATTTCAACCTAAAATTATTCTTAAGATTTACTATAATCTTTGTCTTCCTTCCGGAAAACGTGCCTCCTTTCCGCATCTAACATAACTTTGACAACCTATAGCTCTGTTCACCTATTAGTGGACTACTCTTCACTCATGTCTTTAGAAATATAATTTGCTTTCAAACAAATAGATGGTGTAATTAAATTACATTGCGCTAATGAATTATTATTATTGGTGTTTTTTTTCAGTCCATCGTAATATAAAGCTCCTGTGGTTTATTTCAAATATAAAGAGATTTATATTTATTATGAATGATATACTGTTATAAATTCCTTTTGCAGGATGAAGTTTTCTTCCCCGGGAGTATGATATAGCTTTTAAAAATTCCTACCTGTTTTTTTTTTAATTATTTAAATGCATATTTTCTTATTTCATTTGTGCCATGGTAATAAATAAGGATAAATTAATTTTTTATTCTAGTCTCAATTATTGCATTGTGTTTCATAGTAAAAAAAATTGAATTATTCAATTGCTCAATATTAATTTGATAAGCATTTATTATATTTGGTTTGGAGAAATGATCATTGGAATAACTATTTTACCTTAGTCAGAAAGGATCAAAATTATCATAGCATATGGCTTACTTATGTTAAAAAGAAAAATAAACATGTAGAACTTTCTGTACTAAGGATGATTTTATAATTTATTATTTGAAAAATAAGAAACTTTTGCGTATAATACACAAATTTCTGTTCAATGTCATAAATTTTTTCGATCATTACTATTATATGTAGAATAATGCATGGCAAGCCATTTTCTCTAGAAAAATATATTCACCAACTTGATACTTTTAGCAAAAAAGCATTATCTCATTCTGACTGTGGGATTTTTTCCCCCCTAAACATCAGAAATATATCTCTTAGCTTAGTCATTTCAATAAACAAAGAATGGAAATAAAATGGTGCACTTTAAAAGCATTTATTCATAATTCAAAATGGGAAAACAAGACCAGTATTAGAAGATGAGCAATACATTTAATTTAGTGGTGGTTAGTAAGTAAATTTGGTGCACATAATCTTTTTGTAAAAAATTGCTTAGCATATATTGTCCTCTAATGGAGAAACTTCAGTTTTTCTTTAGAAAAAGGAACTCTGTTGGGTTATTGAAACAAGTTTCAGTTGTATAGTGGGTATGATTAAATACAGTTGTTATGGCTAACATATTTTACTAGTTAACTGCTTTCGTTTCATTTGCATTCTAATCCATAATTTTTTCTTCAGAAAGTCGCAGAACAGCTCCATGCCCAACTATCTATGATTGCTTAGGATATCAAGCATGTCTTTTCAAGTTCAGCAATGAATTTTGTCAGCGGGATCCTGTGTGGTCAGTAAGAAAAATCGTGCTCCTGACTGTTGTGTGCATGCGAGATGACATTCATATTGTTTCATCACAATTCCAGAAGCAGAAAAATTTTGTACTCCATATACTTTATAAATTAGAAAATGATGAGGCAGGTATTACTAAACATAAGGATTATTCTCTGGTCAATATTCAACATGTGGAATTACCTGAAGATTTGGTATTTAGCGGACAGTGTTCGTTGCCTCAAACAGCCACTCAAATTGAAGGGTATAAATTTTCTAAAATTCTATTTTTGCTTTTTTTACTTCGCTGTTATTATTTTTTATTGTTGTTGAAGATTTTATAGGAAGTCTTTAATTTTGTGGGATAACCTTTATAATTTTAATTATAGTCCAGCTTTAAAAGAATGTATTCAGAAGCATCCTTAAATTTTAAAGAATTCTGAAATTTAAAACAAGTTTCATATTTAAAATTTTAAATTTATAAACAAAGGTATAATGAGAAGTTGTTCTTAATTCAATTAGGATTCTGAAATTTTATGCCTTTAATCTAAATTTTCTGAATATTTCTTAAATAATATAAAGGTTTTATTATTACTACTGTCGAATTTAAGCTGCACCTTTTATTCAAATCTTTTAAAATTAGATTGTGGCTTAATAAATTAGGGAACTTGTTGTATTTATATTAATGCCTATTTAAATAATTAAGAATATTTCTTAATTTTGAATACTTATTCTAAGATCTTTTTTTTTTGTCCAATTTTCAAATCCTACTGGGCCTAAGTTTGAGGGCAGTTATTTTTTATTATTTCTTTTAAATTAAAATCCTATTGCGGCTTAAATTAAAAGTAATGCAGAATTTTAATTTTCCTTAAATGAATCTGATTTCCCATTTCACAATCGTAAAATGTAAATTCATCTGTAGTTCTGGCAATATAATTTAAAACAAGTCTTTGATATGTAGATTTGAAGAATACAAATCCTTGTTGTTCGGTTTCTGAGTCAGTACATATATATATTTTTTTAAACATTTCAAAATTATATTCTTATTTACTACTATTATTAGTATATTACTTTTATTTAACTAAACTACATTAATATAAATTTTTAAGGCTAAAAGTTAATGTAAAATAATTATTTTCATGTTAAATTAACATAAAATAATTAAAAATAATTTGCATTATATTCAGAGACAGATTACTTAGAGCCCTTGTACTGATGTAATTGAACAACAGGTATAGACACTAGTACATAGCCAGAGGTATGACAGCTGCCGTACTCATATTAATTGGTTAGATCCTTATGAGATTCTACGAGAATCTCAGAGAGATAATTGATTCTTTGCAATATATTTAGTTATTTATATGAAGGTATTGATGGTAATTAGGAAAGTATTGATGCTTTACAAGTTATTCAATTAATTAGGAATGTTGTTACTTTACAAGCTATTTAATTAATGGGGAAATATTGATGCTTTGAAAATGTTTTTAATTATGCGGGAGGCATTACAGGGAAGTATAGTTGCTTTGCCAGTTTGTTAATTAGATAGGAAAGATATATTGAGAGGCATCTGTAATTCATTTTGTTATATAATTGCTAAGAAAAACTTACTGATTGTGGCTTAGTGCTTCACATTTGCAATGTCTCACAGTCACCTGTGATAATTCTCAGGTACTTGAGACTCAGCATTGGTTGCATATGTCAGCTCTGATCCTCAGTTCCCAACGGTAAGCAACTATTATATCACACTGGCAAAGGTACTAGCTAATTTGTCTTTTGGACTAGTTCACTTCTCATAGACATATGATGATGACTCTCTCTAAATCTAACAATCCTTCCATAAAATGAAGACTCATTGTAAATCATTATTTTATTAGCATTAAAAAGAGTTAAAAGACTAGGGATTTAAATAGTATTCTAAAGATAAGTTATATTAAGAAATCAAGCAACTTATGAAAGTGCCAAGTGTTGTCTGCTTGGTTGCTGGTGGGCTGTATGTAGTGATCATGATAATAGCCTCTTTTGTCTAGTTTTTAGGTTGAAATTTTGGAATATGGCTTATTTTGTGGGCATATAATATTTATAATATATTGTTACTCATCCAATATTGTCTTGGAATTGTTTGATAAGAAGTCACAAACTTATCAAATTTCTGCTTGCTTAAACAGTATGAATTGGAAGTCAGGAAAAAATTGCTCATAATCTAATCTTTCATTTTAAGTATAATTTTTTAGCACTTTGTTGTCAGTACCAAATGCAGTCAATATTTGGAGAGGTGATGATTTAAAATAATAACAAATATTATGTAGCATCACATCTGCCTATTCAATAGATTTGATATTAAAATGATGGGAAATTAGTAATTGTAATAGATGATTTAGGTATTAGAAGGTAGTAAGATGCTTAGGTATTAGATTTTTTTAATTAGTTTAACCCTTATTTATCTTGATCTGTTATCAGTTTTCCACAAATAATATTATGATTAGTTTCAATACTGGTACATTATTATTAAATGATTTGATATGTCCAGTTGTCTCTTATGTTTTTGTAGCTTATTTGGAATTTTATTTTAGTTATTTTGGAAAATGTAATGAAGTGCCTTTGCCTAATGAAGATATTGCTCTAAAGATGTGGACCATTTTAGGAAGGTGGGAATTTGAAGTAATTAATTTCAAATATTATTTCATTCGTAATGATCATCTCATATTTTTGGATATAAAATATTCATTTTCAGGACAAAATCAAAAAACTGTGCAGAAGAATTGAAGCAAGTGTTCTGTGCTTTTCAATACAACAAGCAAGGGCTTTGCATACCACCAATTTATCATAATAATAAGGTAATTTAAAATGTTCTACTTTAAAAAGCATTTATGATTATTACTTTTTATTTATCATTCCTTATTTTATCACAGACAACTTAATTTTTTGAAACTTAAGGTTATGTGTTTAGTATCTCACATTTTGGAATTGTTTTATAGTAAAATAACTATAAAACAATAAGATGAAAACTTATAAAACCTTAACCTTATATGTTTTATTCATCTTACTGTTATAATAACTATAAAACAATAAGATGAATAAAACATATAAGATGAAAACTTTTAACTTACTTGTTAAAGGTTTTCATCTTATTTGTATAAATTCTATGTATACAGTTTTGTATTTTTAATCTAGTACTTTTTAGTACAATTCTGTGATCTAATTATTTTTGTAATACTTGATTTTTTATTCAGATTATATTCTTTTTTTAACTCATAGTTCATAGCATGAAGCCACTTTTCTTTGGGAATTCTTTTATAAAGACCTCTGTGTTTATCTGGGATAGCCTTATAAGCTTTTTTGTTTTGTTATATGAAAATTATTTTCATTTGTATTATAGGGTGGTAGATTTTGCCGTATTACAGGCTCCATATATTAATGTTTCTGATTTTTGTTGACCTGATTATTAATGCAATTTTTGGACTAATTATAATGAACTGGAAAAATGTTCTTCAAAATTCATGAACGCATAAAAAATTAA
Source organism: Stegodyphus mimosarum (assembly GCA_000611955.2). Classification (NCBI taxonomy): domain Eukaryota; kingdom Metazoa; phylum Arthropoda; class Arachnida; order Araneae; family Eresidae; genus Stegodyphus; species Stegodyphus mimosarum. Next base: position 890,654 of record KK116251.1, on the reverse strand, counting down.
TGAAAAGTATTGTGACATTTTTTAAATATACAAATTCATAGTTAAATGTAAAATATTATAATAAATATACATAGTGATTCCTTGAAAGCGGCAACACTATGAAGTGGAGATTCGCTGTGCAACTGGTTGAACCTTCTAATAAGATTTCCTGCTTTGCTTTTTTTTTACTGGTCTGTCAATTGCTATTTACATTTGACTCACTGTGTTTTTCGCTGTTTTAAACCCATAATAATAATAGTACTGCATTGTTGCATTATTAAAGTTTTTTTTTTAATTTACCACTGTTAAATTATAGAAGCATTAAGATCTTGCAATAAGCTATTAATAAATGTCTTTAAATATCATGTAGATAATGATTTCAAAGCAAATACTTCTTTGCTCTTTAAATACTGATGAATTATTTAAGTTGCTATAATAAAATCAGATTTGTACCCACATGTGATATTAATAAATAATACTTAAATAATAAAAAGTTACATAAGATGTAATATAGTTTTGTTAGAAATCCTTCACCAGGTGAACACCCGGATCAAAAAATGGAAGAAAATAACATGTAATGTAGTTTATTAAAAAATCATCCACATTATAAATAAAAAGGGAAGTTTTGTGATAAATTTTGCATTCAAATTACTACAAATAAATTAATATTCTAAGTAACTTTCTATAAGGTTATATACTGGGTAACTAAGGTGCCCCCTTCCCGTTATTTAACACATGTGTAGATTTAGTTTTTCTCTGTAGTATTAGATTTGCATTTAAAATAAAATTTCTAAATAATTTTCTGATATACATAATAAAAAATTATTCCGTGAAAAACGATGAACAGTACTAACTTTTTTTTTATCAGCATTCACTGTATTCTTAAAGAAAATGTGAATTTCATAAGAAATTCAATAAATAAATAAATAAAATAGAATAAGGGATGTGATGAAAGCAATATTAAGTTACATAATCCTCATATCTTCCCACATTTAAATATATTCATATAATAATAATAATAAAAGGACTTGATAAGAGTTTTTAAGTACATTCAGCAAAAGAATATAAAATAGATTTTTAGGTCAGTGAACTGAAATTTATTGTAATTGTTTCAAAATTAATAAATTCAGATTATACTCCAAAAAACTTTATAACATTTACAGAAATGCAAGTTAAAAAATAGTTAATCCCATAACAATTTTTAAAATTCCATCTTAGATTTCTAAGGTCGATATCTTGCTGTGGAGGTCATATACTTCAAACAAATTCTTTTTTTTTTTTAATTTTGGGGAGATATACAAAAAAAGGGGGGGCACGATGCAATGCTAAAGAAATAATTCTCCACAGTTTAATTTAGTTTCTAAGTTCACTAATCTAGCACTCACTTTCTCATTTCTAATGCTATTTTTTATAAACAATTTAGTACCTTCCTTAGAGAGGGGAATATAAAAATGAAATTAAGAAAAGTTCTTATGTATAATTTTTTTAATTATTTAAATAAGTTCTTTAAAAATTAAACTTTCAGACTTCATTCCAAGTTCAGAAATAGTAGTAGAAGGATTAAAAAAAGACAAAGTTTTTAAGCTTCAGAACACATTTTATTAATATTTTACGTACTCATTAATTAATGATTAACATATAAAAATTTCTTAAATTTACTTTCAAAATTTGGCAATTTATTAAAACAATTTGATCAAAATTAATGAACTCACATAGTAAATTTGACTCTCTTCTGTAATCAGAACTGGATTAAAAAATGTATGTGTATATGCACATATACATGCATATGTACATATATACATGCATACTTTTCTGAATCCAATCCCAATAACAGAAGAGTATCCTGAATTCTTTAAAATGCAAAAATTGTTGTAAAAAATGTTGTAAAAAATGTTTGTATTTATTGCCTTTAAAAATATGAATTTTAATAAATTTAACACAAAACTAGTTTTAAATAATTTAGAATTATCCACTTAATTTGCTCAGAATTTTCATTTTAAAATAATCATAATTCAACCATATTGCAAAATATTATTTTATGTATAATATCCACGAAAAGTTAAGAAAGTTATGAATTGAAATAATGAAATTGCATGCTATTGAAATAATTTCATATTCATGACATTCAACATTATCTTTTATCCAATATAACTGTAGGCAGATACTTTCAATACAAAACTATGTCTATATTTCTTTATTTAACATAAAAAAAAACAATACAAATGGGAAGGAAAAGAAAAATATGAAGAACTTTGGAAGTAAAAAAGACAACATACTTAAACCAAGACTTAAACCATTAGTTTTTATACCTCAGCTCTTCCTGAACATCCAGTAGCAGAGGAACAAACTATTGTATCGTTTTAAATTTAAAGACTGTCAAACTTATTGTCAAGTATATCATTGACATTATAATGTCCGCATCCTATTGTAATGAGGAAGTAAACAAGGGATGACAAAAGAAAGAGACTCTGGAGCAACATCTGAGCTGTACATCTGTTTCCGGTCTCCATTTGGGTGCACAATATCTACTCCATTTACTTCTTACCTCTATGGGCAATACTGGCACATGTTGCTATTATTTGGTGCATTGCTGAAACTTTTTAATACTTCCTATATTTTCAGTGCTCTTTCTTCCAACCGTATTCTAGGAAACCCTTGGGTTCCAGATATCTATAGTAGCTCCATAAATCAAAATTTAAAAAGTATGTATATTAATACGATGTGGACTGCAAAACTAATTATCGAAAATAATTAATTTATATATTTTTTATTTCTATTGTTATATTTACACAATAATGTTTTTCTTTTCATATGCCATATAAACTGTGTGTGACCCTTATATATTTTCAGTGCTTTAATAAAAAAAAAGAATGGTTTCAAGGATTTTACAAAAGAGGATTATAGCTTTAAGGTTTCTCCAACTTGGTAAAGCTTGAATATCACTTTTGTAGCGGAAACATGAAACAGTGTATGTGCATTCCATGGAGACACATTTTATGACATCTATTTTGATATTCTTCTGCAAAGCAGTAACCCTGCAGGTAGGACTGATTTGCATACAGTGGCAGACAATGTTATATGATGGAAGCAGGTCTTCTATTAGTGTGATATTAATTAGCAGATTGAATAGATTATATTCAATTAATTAAATAATTTAAGTCCCTGAGAAATTTAAGTAATTATAATTATTCATAAATTTTAATTAAGTTTTTAACTGATTTATCTAATTATATTGTTCAGTAACAGCTTTATTTATTTATTTATTTATTTTTCTTATTTATTATCAGAATTATTTTTACTTATAGCTAGTTATCAATTGTTCATTTATTAATTATTAGTTGTACATTTAAAAAGTGGTACTGAAACTTTTCAAAATATGCAAGCATTTTAAGTCCTGTTATGACAGTTTGCTTTATATTAAGAACATCTAAGTTGTTTTTTTTTTTTAAGGAAAAAAAGAAAAATACATTCACATATAATTATTATTTATTTAAAGAGAGTAATTTGTTTGTAACTTTTAAACTTACATATTGGATAGGATCATGTTTAAAGCATCTTAATTTTGAAAACATATACTAACTGTTGTAAATTTTTGTTTAGGGTATATTTTCAAGCATTAGTGAATTCTATAAAATCGTTGCAAATAATTTTATATTAATTATTTTCAATTTAAGGAAACAAGTGGAGCAGTTAGGAACTTTGAAACATTGGTATAAATATTTAATTGAAACTAAAGTTTTGATTCCTAAATTAATTTTATTGAACTGTTTTCTATGTGATCTGAACTGAAGTTCAGACAATTATTTTTGGTCTAAGTTTAATTGCAGTTTTATTTTTCAGACTGAAAAAAATCAAAAAATAACTAGAATGTATAATTTTCGTTCATTACCGAATCCTGGCTATAGAAGAAATGTGCTGCGCTATAAGCATTGTAAGCTCATATTTGGCCTTGTTTTTCTTCTATATTTCAAGATAAGCATTTATATACAAAAGTGAGCATTTATGCATAATTAAAGTTAATGAATTTTAACATTAGACCTTTAAGAAAACTGAACAAATAATTCTAAGAAATTAAATAAGTTCAGACTGATGTTCAGACTAATCATGCATGTTTTTTATTTTCCACTTATTAGAGACTCAACTTTTTTTTTTAAACCACATGCATATATTTCCTGTGTTGTATGAGCCACAATATAATATAAAATACTTTATAGTTTAATAACATGAAAATAAAATATATAACTTAGCGTAGCCAAATGTGTACTTAAAAATTAGTGTGAGTTTTAACATTCAAACAAGGCTTTTCACCACTTTCAAATCAGGTTTATAATTGCTACATGCTGCTCTTAAAATATCATCAAGGTGAGAATTCTGAGCTTAGTTACTATAGAAACTGGACTTAAGAATGCAAATATTTAAGAATTTATATAAGTTCTAAAATATTTCATTTTAGAATAAGAAAAATGTTAACAAGAAAAATGCAAGTAAGCTTTGCACTCAATTTTGTACAGTCTTGTATTCTAGGCACTGCTTTGCAAAATTCATCTGCATATATAAATTTGCTAGACTACCCACAAGTCACAGGTTGAGTAATTAGAGATTGCACAATATATTACATTTGTAATATGTTTTGGAAATTTGTTAATTAGCAAGCTTTTTTTAAACCAGATACAATAATAAAATTCTTTTAAGGATTAATTATTACATAAAGATGCAAAAAGAGTTTTGCAAAATTTAACAGTCATACAAACCTTTGTCAAGAAACCAGATTAAAAATTAAATGTTATTTTGGAAACACATAAAAGCTAAAATTGTCTTTAAAGCTTCTATTTCGAGAGGGACAATCAGATGTAAGGCTTTTTGCAGTAAGTCTTTTTTTAATAATAATCTGTGTATCAGATTATATTCTTTAAAAGTATTTATCTTCAGTTTCTATTCAGTGTTGCTTATGTATTATTTAATAAATGACTTGTTTCTTACTTGTGGGAAAACTGTTTTAGAAAGATGTCTATATTATTATGAAAAAGTGAAAATATGAGTATTAATAATTGTTTATTAAAGGAATTTCAGAATTTTGCAAGAGAACTTCAAAATAATATTACTTTATAGAATATGTTTTTAAGTGTAAAATTATAAATATATAGCTAACTTTTGCAATGAAAAATAAATTGTGATTTTTTCTCCTGTTTCTTTTATCATTCCCTGAGTATTAATTTTTCTCATTTATTAGTTTTATCTGATCATCAGAATGAACTTGTACCTGCACGCTTAGCCTTTTTGATAATGTGTCATAAAAGTGTTCCTGCAGTCGTAAGATATATTTATGTATTATCCCTTTTTATTTTGATTACTTAATAAAGACTAATTATCAATAGTTTTTGTTTTGTTTTCATAGATTGAGTTGCTGCATTCTATATATAGAGAACAGTTTTTATATCTTATTCATGTGGATAAACAAGCAACTGAAATCAGAGAAGTAAGAATATTAAAGCAACTTTATATTTTACCTAAAATGAATTTTCTTTCAGTTACCGAACATTTATTTGTGAGGCATTAATCAGAAATCACCAAGCCAAGCTGATCGGTATCACAAGAAGCATAGCACCATGGGAGGAAGCCAGTATTACACCCACAAGAAAGAGAATAAGCAACTGCAAACATCTATGCCTTCACTAAGACTTGAACCCAAGTCCAATAATATGGCAGCCTGTTTCTCTAACCATCATACTGTACTGGGGGGGGGGAGCAATGAATATGGCATATTTATTGAGCTGTCTTAATACAGAACAATATTTTGGGCCCTAGAACTCTTAGAACAACTTTTAATTTTTCAAGTTTTTAAAAAATTCTCAAATCAGTTAGAAAGAACTGCAGGAGCTTGACCTGTTAATCATCCTACAGCTCAGTCACTGGCAAGTTTTTCTTCTGAAGAAGCATTTCAAGTTTCTCATAATACTGCATTCTTCAAAAGGCTGCTGTGCGTGTAATGATAACTGAGCATAAACATGAACATGACTGTTTCTGCAAGAGATGGGAAAAAAGTATTTTTAAAGCAAAACAGTTTTTTAATAGTGATAGCTGTTTATACCTGCCAACTCTCTGGCTTTTTTTCACATCCATTGATCCATAGATCACCAAATCTCTGTTTTCAGTTTTTAGCCTTTACTAAGGAAAACTTTTCCCTTAAATTAATTCCATTTATTAATAATGAAACTTTAACTGAGCAAGAAAGTTTTTCTTAGAAAGTCCTCCATGAAGGCATCCCTGCCCTTAACCATAGTTTGCTTTGCCATATTCAGCTAAATCTCAGACCTCAAAACCTTATTTAATGCAAACTAGCTTAATCTCTTGTAGGCATTTGCATAAATTTTTATGAAGATTCAAGTCACTAGTAGCCTCAGAGCATTGAAATTTTGTATATGGGACTGTTGCAACATGTAGTTGTGGAACTCTATTTTTGGATTATTAGTTAGATCCGTGATTGAATTATTTAGTTAGTATTGTGGTTAACTTAATAAGCAATTAATATTTGTTTAATTTTGTTTTGCAATTTAAACAATGCTATGTACATTAATTATTAATTTAATTTTTATTGCATTTAAAAGTACTTGGAGAGATTAAAGAGTACTTAAGTATTATCCTGTCAACCATGAATATTTTCTACCATGAACATTGGTGAATGTCCTATGAAAGTTGCACCAATTGTTCCTGCCAAATTCTGAGCCACACATTGATCTCCAAATCTTACAGTAGAATATTCTTCAGACTTTCTACTCAACCCCAAAATAGCCACTGTAGCAGAAGCATTCAAGGTGCATTATTTTGTAAAGGGCTTTCATCAATTTATACTATTTTTTCTCATTAGAATACTATAAGTGCATATGCCCCACAGATGTTTGTTCCGGTCAATTACTGTTCTATTGAACATATCCAGTTTTTTCTCCTTCTCAACAGATGTTAATTCTTTTGTTGGGCTATAAATGAACTGGAGTGCAGTTACAAATATGATTCCACAGCCTTTGAACCTTTGTACTTCGTTGTATGAAGTAAAGGAGTCTGTACATACATATGTATATATCTTGTATAACTTAAAAACGATTAGTCTCAGAACATTGAAATTTTGTATATGGGACTGTTATAACATGTAGTTGTGCAACTCCGTTTTTGGATGCAATCGGTGACACAAAAGGGCACAAATATATATGCATAACCACTCTATTACTCACCTTGGGGAGCTCATTTCTTTTTTATTCTTATATGTTGGTAAATTGCACATTTTTTTGCTTTAAAAGTGATTGAATTATGTTGTTCTTATGTTGCAATTAAGGTTTTTATGCCTTTAATTAATCTTCATGCAATAGTTATAGAATTATCAACAATTTAAAAGTTGTTTAAGTACCAGTAAGCCTAATGAAACCACCAGTTCTTTACATTTGAAAACTCTTAGTAGAATAGTGAATTAAGTCAGTTTCTGTACCTTCAGTATTTTTCTGCCCAATAGAATCAAAAGTTAACTTTAAGTTTTGTGCACCAAAAAAAATCTGCTTTCTTGTCCACTGGTCAAATTGCTTATTTGTGAGTAAAAACTAATTTTAATTATAAAAATTGTTTTTTTAATTGTTTTAACTGTATTTGGTGTTTCACATTTTTCTGTTTTTTACAAATTTTAATGAAGATGTTTCGAGTTTTATGTATTTTTGCCTTGCCATGAAGTGAGAATAGAATTAATTGAGTGAGAAATATATCTATAATGATATTCGAGGAAATAAGTTTAAATAAAATGCAGCAAAATATTTGTATGTTTTAATAGGCAATACAGGGAAGTCGTGATGTCCACATCAGATTTTTTTCCCCTCAAAATGCAAGATTAAAATATAGCAATAACAGTTAATTGATATCCTATTCATAAAGAATCAGTTGGTTTTACATCAGACAAAAGTGCAGATTTTATTAGTATGTTGTGGCGTTATGCTTATCCATAATTGACATTAAATCTCACTGCTCGACAGTACTTTCACAGTCGATGGAATGATACATAAGCACCAATAAAAGCTTTTTTCCCCTACTAGAAGTTTCTCAGTATAAATGTATAAGAAATTTGCAAAATGAAATTTTTCAAACAATGTAAAATTTAGAAAACCTTATTAAATACTGATATATTGTGTGTCAAAATCATATTAGAAATAGTTCAGTAACCTAAACTATGCATTTATCAGTTAAGTAAGTAATTACTCAGCAGTATTCCAAATAAAAGCTTAAAATTTTACTATAAGGAGTTTAAAATTGTTAATGATCATCATTACATTTTTATATGTTAAATGTTTTCTGTTTATGTATTAAAATATATTTAGATATATGTTTTATGCACTTGTAGGAACTCTTGTATTCACTTTCTATGTCACATTTTAATGCAAAAAACATCTTTGTACTTCCACCAGAGCAGTCTTTTGTTTCATCGTGGGCATCATACGATATAGTCAGAGCTGAGCTGGAGGTAATATTAACTTATTTTCATGTTTATTATGCAATCAGAGTTAATCCCTTCTAATTATTTTAAACTATTTGTTTAAACTTAGATGATAGTTTTAAACATTACTATTGTAGCAGTCTCTTTCTGATACATAATCTACCAGATACATTCATTATTTACTTTAAAAAAAAATTGGCATATTTTCTGATTATTCACACCCTTATGAAAAGGCATTAACTCATTCATGATTTTGTGAATTGACAAAAAAGTGTTTGACTAATTTTATGGTTCATAGGTATTGTTCTCTTCATAAATAATATAAAAGTAAGCATTTTGTGAGAACTAGAAATTTTAGGAGAAAAGGCAAAACACACTTTACTTACATGCACACTTTTACAGCTGATGACTAATATTCAGCAAAATGATGGTAAGTAAAGCATGTAAATCCACATGTATAATATGCATTTGCCTGGCTGTGTAAACCAAAAATGCATGTAAACCCAAAAATATGGCAGTTTCTGCCAAATGTTGAAACTGGGGGTGCAAATAATCAGAAAGTACTGAATTCAGTAATCAGCCAACATTTTGTGTATGTATGAATTTCAGGTTTTTTTTTTACATATTTACATGATTCATCACTATGATTCTATTGGTTGTATATTCTGTTGCATATACAGTAACTGATAAGTAACAAAACAGAAATTAAAAACATTTCATTTATAAAATCTCATATTTTTAGCTAATTATCATTAATCTATATAAAATCTATGAAATATTATTAGCAAATTATCTGTGAAATTTAGAATATAATGTATATAAAATGTATTACTTTCTAAAATGTACAACATATATTTCATAACCTCATTTTTTTCTACTTGTTACACTATAAATAACGAATTAACTTCTGCTACAAATAGAAACAGACCTAAATAAACCATGAATCACAGATGGCAATCCTAGTTTAACCATTTGGCAAACATATGCCAAAATCGATTCTTAATTTTTCTTTTAAGTTTGTTATAAGACAAAGCTGCAGTTTAAAGCTGTTTGTGGATCCGACAACTGGCATTTCAAACTAAATTACATATAATTTTGGAAAGATGATTTAAATTGATCTTGTTTAATCTCTGAGTGATGCAGGTTTTTGAATCTGTCATAAAAACCTGTATTTAAAGAGCATTTATTAGCTACATTTGCAAAATTATTTATTCTAGTCTCTATTTTCATAAACTTACACTCATTAAGATGCCATTTACATTATTAAAGAAAGTAAGAAAGCAAAATACCTCACTTACATTCGTTAAGATGGCATGTACACTGTGCAAAAAAAAGGGGGGAACAGTTCTATATCTCCCGTTCTACTGGGCCGATTGACGAAATTCAAATTGTGTTTTTCATGTCTTGAAAGCATGACTTAGGATGTATATTAGATTTATATATAGCATATTCTAACATAGGCATTTTGACACGAAATGGGTCTTTTTCTGAAATAACATACCAATTTTTTTCCATATTTCGATAGTAAAATATATATGTGATGATGTACTTTTTGCGGAAGATGAAATCAACTTATTGATCATGGTTGAAGTGGTAATAGATGTGATGCACAATGCAGGCAGGTAATAAATGTTGTGAACTCTTAGAAGAATTATGGAATCCTTGGATAAACGGATTTTTATTACTTGATCCTTGGATTTTTATTACTTGATGATTTTGCTGTTCAAACACATATTAAGTACCACAGGGTAATGGGCCCAATCTGATCCCCAAAATTTTAAGTATGCACTCACATACATAGTATATTTTGTTTGATTATATAATTCAACCTTCTATTTTGTATTTCTGTATTAAACCTGAAGCCACTAGTAAATTTATATTAAATTATAAATATAGTTTAAGAAACATGGAGAAGATTCAAATAAAAAGATAGAAGTTGGGATGAAAGGCCAAATGCACTGCTTGCCATTCTGCAATGTCAATGATCTATAGACTCATATTTTCCAAGCATGCAGTTATTTAATACCTGAAATGCTGCAAAACAGCCAACAAAAATTCTACCTTGAATACATTTCTGTTTTGCTGCCTGTGGTGAACACATTGGGCACGCTTAACTCTATTAGTACTGATATCCGGTAATTCTAAAGCATTATTTTGTATTTTTCTTCCTCATAATGTCCTACTGCAACATGAATTTCTTGCCATAACAAAATGTACTTTGCTGATATGTGCTAGTTATTAGTAAATTTACATCTGTCTTAGAATAACATAAATGCAGTTGGTGACATATATGTGCTAGTGATCAGATATCAAAAGATCTGCATTTCTGGACTCCTCTTCAAGTTATTGGTATGTACAAGGTATCATAATATTATTATACTTATTAGTAATATTATAATACTTATTAGTAATGCTCTACATATTTGCTGTTGACTTTTTCACTGTGTCTCGTAGTTTTTATAAAATTGCGGACTTCCAAAACTCACCTATAGGAGTTGCTATTGCTGTTACTCATGCTCAGTTGTCTGACAAAGTCATCCCAAGCCCACAAAATTTCTCTTGTCAAGGAGCGCAAGATTATGCCTATCATGGCCAACAGCCTTGTGCACCTAACAGAAAACAGCGCTATTAGCTTAGTTTCGCCCCGAATTTTGATGGAGAGCATTCTGAGGGGACAGGTCCAAGGGTCTCCCAATCCTCTCCCCTTCCACCAAACCACATGACAGAACTTTCGGCTCGCCGCATATTTAGAGTGCCACACGGACACTATACATTTACAAACATCCATGCCTTCTTCAGGATTCGAACCCGAGCCCTTCGGCACTGCACTCAGCGACGCTAACCACTTTACCAGTTAGGCAGCCCTCTAGGAGTGAGGCAGTCAGTCTTGAATGGCACAGCATAGTCATTTTGATGTAGTTAGATACAACTTCCACAAATCTAGTTTTCTCCATTAAAAAATTTATTTAAGCACTTAAGAACTGTATTATGAAACTTAAGATTTTTTTTTATGTGGTCAGTTTGTTGATATTTATCAGTTTGTTGAAAAAAAAAGCAAAGCTGTTCTTAATCATCCTCTTACTTGTTAGACTTGACATCAGCAGGCTATTTTTCATTCCCTAGAAATGAATCTTGCACTAAACAGCACCTTTCAAGACCATTTCAGAAAACATAACAAGGGAATAAAACAGTATTCTAATAATATATTTTTGGTTAAGCATTCAAAACTACTATGAATCTAATAAGAGATGTATGGAATTATTAATTTAGAAGTTAAATAACAAAAATCAGCGTTATATTTTCAAATTTTCACAGGACTAGTTTTGATGGTTTTATTGAACCATCAGCCTCAGCTGCAAAAGTGCAAATGAACGAGATAAGATATAATGATTAGATAAGATAATAAAGTCTGGTCAGGAGACAAGCTACTGGCGCCATCTGTTGATGAAACCAGAACTAAAACATAATTAGTGTGTTGAGATGAGAATTTTTTAACTGCTTGATTAATAATGTTGGGTGAAAAGCCCTGTCAATAGTTTGGAGGAGCAAACATGAAGAGCACAAAAAACATAGGAATAAAATTTGCTGTCTTAATGAGATGTATGGCTTTAGAAGGAATGCATATGAAATGCTACAATATGAAACTGCTCTTTTTGGATCTCAATATATTATGAATTCAGTCGTAAAACTTTGCAGGTACACTACATGAGGTTATTAATATTTATGTTTGTTTGATTGTACTGCACTATAATATAGAAATAATTTAAATATGCAAATATAATCATTGTTATTAATGCTTCATTTTAACTTATTTTTAAATTTTATTTTAGTTGTGAAGGTTATAATTTTCTCTTTACATTATTATAAGAAAGACATTTAGTTAATATATATGCAAAAATTCAAATAGTTTGATAGAAATAAATTTTATAAAAATTTTTTTTATGTTAGGCTTAATTGCAAAATGCACTCGAGCATGCAGTGATGCTACACTCTGAGGTCTCGGGCCCATGGGGAAACTTCATTTTCTCTACACCAGAGTGAAGAAGTTAATGTGTAAAAATGTAACATTTAATATTTTCTTACCAGGGTTTTGAGGAGCTGTTACGCCTTGGACTGTGGGATTTTGTCATAAATCTTAGTGGTTCAGATCTTCCACTGAGAAGTGTAGATGATCTAGCAATAGCTCTGGCACCCAACAGAGGTTTGTTAAGTTTGAATTTCTGTGATTAATGATATGTATTTTTATATATACATCAATGACTTCTATTTACTTTTTTTCATTTTAGGTTTGTCCTTTTTGCCTTACATTCATTTTGTCAATAAAGAAGGCAGTAAATCAAATGAAAATGTTTAGTAAGTCTTACTTAGCATTAATTTGTCTTTTATTTTTTATGAAAAAATATGCTTGATAATATTTTTGTTGCTTTGATTTTGATATAAGTCTTGTATTTTCTGCGAAGTACTTCATTAGGAACTTCATATGCAAAGACCAATTTTAAATTTGTCCATTTTGTCATGTAAATAATCGTACCTACTGATGATTTTTTTCAGTCTCTTTGCCTGTGCATTTTTTGTTAAAAGTTTTTAAATGAGCAGTTTCTGAATTCTTTTTTCCTCACTTTATGTACCATTTTTTATTTAATTATTATTTGTCTGTTATTTTCACATCATTTAAATGTTTTTAGTTAAATAACAATTTTTTGAGTGAAAATTCATTTTTAGAATTTCATTTAAAAGAAATTAAAGACATTCCTTCCTTTTGCTTTTGTGGTGTAGTGGTCAGCACATTTAGTTAAGAAATCAGATCTATGAGCCTTAATTTTGATAGAGAACATTCCAGGGGACAAATCCAAAGGTCTCCCACTGTCAGCCTCTTGAGAAGACTTTAAAGAAGACAATGTTTTAAGTTTCCCTATGCTACAAAGATATTTTATATTTACAAACATCCATGTCTTCTTTAAAATTCGAATTGGGGCTCTAATAAAATGAAAATCATCACTGTTAAAACATCATATGAAGCACAGAAGCTAGTAAATTCTTTTTTGTGATGTTAGACTGTAATTTGTTAAATAATAATTTGATTTGAATGGTTGTAATTTAAGTCATTATAAAATTATGTTTCGAGTATTTAATTCAGTATTTTCAGATTGAAAATTATTTTTTTAATCTTGATAATTCAATTTGAATAATTGTGAATTTTAATTAATATAAAATAATGTTTTATCAGTTATATGTTTAAATTCTTTCTAATGGAACAAATTTACAAAAGGGAAAAAAATTATATTAACTGTGCGAATTAATATAATTTGAATTTTTTATGGTACTGAATTTATATACTTGCAGTTTATAAAAGTAATGATTTTAATCTGTATCAATTATCTAAAAAAAATTTATATATTGCTTTCATAATAAACATATATATATATATACATTTAAACTACCTATTATATTTTAATTACACTAGCATTTTCTAAAACATTAGTAGTAAAAGATAACTTAGAAATACAATGCCTTTTATAATTTGCTCCTTGAAAAATATGAAAATAAATTAGTTTTTTTATGTTATGTAATTCCAAATTTGCATATAATTTAGATCTTTTAACAATGCATAAAATATGAATGTTTATAGTTATACTAATTATTAAAAAATACATATTGACATTTTATTTTAAAGGAAAATTATGTTTTAACATTTTTCTTTCATACAGTTATGCCTGTGATAATTATGTTTATGATGTTACATCTGTTTCCAATATTACCAGAGAAGATAAACTTGAAATCTACAGTTCCTCACAATGGGGTGTGTTTAGCAGGTGGGCTGTTTTATAGTTTCATTTGGTTTAGGTAGTTAAATGCTTATTTTAATGTTTTAAATTGTATTTTAATTGAATAGTGAAAATTGCTTCATTAGGAGGGAAAATAATAATAATAAACAGCAAAAATACAGCATAAAGAACTTTTTTTTTACTGGAAATTCAATATATACACAGCAGAATTTTAATTTCATTGCCAATTTTCATGAGTTCCTTTTTCGGATTATTATGATGGTCAAGGAGATGCTCATAACACAGCATTTAGTATTAAACTGTAGAAAAGTTGAACAGACTTGCATGGAAGTAAGTGAGTATTCATAATTGCAAATATATTTTTTATAATTTGAAACTTTGGAAGGTATATACTGAATTTTTTAAAATAAATGCATAAGTTGAATTCATTTTTTTGAAATCATAATTTATATTTGATTATTATAAATAAAAATATTTTTATTATCGTATTGCATTATTTTCTTAATTCAATTTTTCTTCATAAAAAGACTCATGTTTTTTCAAGTTGTAATGTATCCAGACTTAATCTTCAATTTTACAGTTTTAAATCTTCAATTAACCAGATAATTATCATCATATATGAATATTGTGCCATAAAATTATTTTTAACTTGATCTGTCTGCATATATTAGACAAAATAAGTAACTATCACAAAAACGGAATGTATTTTGCTGATTTTAGTTTCATTGAAATCATAAACATTTGTGAAAGCAAACATATTTAAAGTGTAACATTTCATGAATCCTGGTGGAAAAAGCTGTTTCTCTCTTATCCATAACCATTATTTTATGGTGTATAACTACAGTTTCTAAGTTGAGTATGTATAATAATATAACAACTGAGAACTAGAAAGATATATGCATATATATTCGTTTCCATTTTCTTGTAATTTTTCTAGAGAATTCATAGAGTATCTTGTTGATGAAAAATTACGCCATCCGTTGATCAACAAGTATCAGTTTTATCTTCAGACTCATATTATTCCCGATGAAAGTTATATACCTACAATTCTAATGAATTCTCCTTTCAGGTAAATATTTTTTGAAGAAATGATTTATATTAATAATTTGTTTATTTTTGGCTGTATTTGTTTATTTTTTGTTTTCAAGATTCTAAAAAATGTTTTTTTTTTTTTCTTTATAATAGAAACACATTGCACTTATCTCCTATACATACAACTAAAGAATTCTCAATTGTGAATGCTGATAATCTTTGTCGTCATATTTTCATTGAAACTGACTTTTGTGTGCAAGTAAGAGAAAATTAGTGAATTTCTGTTTAATTTCACCCCGTCCCCCCCTTTCTTTTGTATTATGTATAGAAACACAGAATTTCCACTTTTCTGAAAAGTCAGGGAAATAAAAATGTAGATAATTCCTTTCAACTCATTAAAAGCTGATGTTAAATAATAAAAATCTATCTACCTTACTTAAAACAGACAGTAAGTAAAGAGTTATTGTAATCGTTTTTTTTTTTTCCCAGATGTTATTTTCTGTCTTCTTTATATGCAACTACATCAATACTTCCCTTATGAAAATGTCTAAAGACTATAGAAAAATCCAATGTTAAACTTATTTAGAATCGTTTAGAATTCAGATTTTCTAAAAACTAGGTCAGATATCTATAAAACTTTAGATACAGCTCCTATAAAGTTATGTATAGAAATTCTACAGAGATTTATGCAGAGATTCTAGAAACATTTGTGCAGTTTTCAAGGATCCCACACAGAGAATCCTAGAAATGTATAGAATCAACGAATAGAATCTTAATGAAAATATCCAATCTAGTTCACAGAAAATTGGGCCATAATTCTGAAGAATTCTAAACAAGTTTCCTTAGAAGCTTCTGAGTATTTAAAAGCAGTATAAAATCAAAAAATTTACTACTGAAATTAAAAATAATTAATTAAATTTTCATTTTTCAATAGAATTTTTTAATATAAATTTTGAAATGGTCTACGATATAGAGATGGGGCAATAAAAACTTTCAGAATAGATGTGAATTTTTGAAGAAAAAATTTCAATATCATTTTGATTTAAAAAAATATTTAAATAAAAATTAATGTTTTAAATATTAGTTAAAGTTAATTGAAATCATAAAATCATTTCTCCTATTAGTGATTCTATAAATTGGTTATGCAGCTAACTTAAGTTAGTTATTGCAAATGATATTAGTTATTGCAAATGATATTATTAAAGTGGTTGTGGAAGTCTCAAAAGATATAATTCCTTTTATATAGAAAGGCCCACCAGTAGTTGAGTGGTAAAGTCATTAAACACTGGTAATTCCGATTCTGGTTAAATTAGGAAAAAAATAAATAAAAAGGGTTGCATAAGAAGTATTTTTTTTAATAAAGTTTTTTTTCATTTGCAATATGAGGCAGTTTCTCTAAAAATTCCTCTTTGGAAGTATTCTTTCCCCATGTGCTCTGCCATAAGCAAAGCACAGCCAAATAATCGAAGCACTCTTTTTTGAATAGAAATTTCAAAGAAAATGACATTTTACTGTTTTGTTGCATATGTTAATTTTTATTGGTTTGCTTTATTCTGCTTGTTAAAACTGTAATTTTATTGTCTTTATTGCATGGAAAAAATTTAGTTATTTAATATTATTTAAAATATTTTATATTTTGATACTATTATGTAAGGTATTTTATATTTTTATATGCATTAACTGTATCTATTTATTAAACAAATTAACACTGTTTTTTCCTTAATATTTATAACATGTAACTAAATAGAACGTACTCAATTTACATTAATTTTATAAATGTTTTCAAAATCTAATGAGATAATTTCCGATTACTATTTGAGTATAATTTTATACTTTAGGCATAGATTAAGATTATACTGTCTGATTTTAAGAGGAAATCTAATTAAAATTTTATCAGTAAATCTGTCTTAATACTTTGACACATCCTCATAACCTTCAAATAAAATTTTGGGGAAAACTGTTTGATTGTTTTAGTGGTAAAAAAAATAAATAAATAAATAAATAAAAATAAAACAAAAGTAATAATTTTTTTTAGGGCCCTGGATTATTTTCTCCTGAAGATATTCCAACTTTGTATTCTTTGTCTCATAGATCTTTCTTTGCTCAAAAATTCAGTACTCAGCCATATGACATAGTGCGGAAAGCAGCTCTAGATTTGGCTCAAAATTATTACCACCATTTTCTTGAGAAGTATTTGCCTACATC
The DNA here is from genome assembly GCA_000611955.2 of Stegodyphus mimosarum. Lineage (NCBI taxonomy): Eukaryota > Metazoa > Arthropoda > Arachnida > Araneae > Eresidae > Stegodyphus > Stegodyphus mimosarum. Next base: position 873,185 of record KK116251.1, on the reverse strand, counting down.
GGTAGTGAAGTATGTTCAAAATTTTTAAACAGTTGAAACAAAACATTTATATTTTGTGAAATACTATGTTTTAAGTTTTTTGCTTTTCCCTGGGTAGATTTAAAAAATTCTATGTAGATAAATCAATTTCATCTAGCATATACAATAATGATCTTATTGGTTGAATGATTATTGCTGTTTATATTAACATACCAAACTGTCTTCTTCATCACTAAATAACCTTTCTCAATGACACTTTGCTAAATATTTTGTATTACATTTTGCAAAATAAAACATGTGATAAGGAATTCAGAGTATTTGTGATGCCTCTAATTTGAACATTAAAAGTTTCTTCAAAAGTATGTCTGAGCATAGACTTTTCAGGAATTACTAAATTTGTAAATAAAGTAGAAATGGCACTTGGATATTAACTGGTACTTTCCACTATACTGTCAGCTTTGTACCTTTTGATGATGAATTATATTCTTGAAACCAGCACATTAATGAAGTATGTGTTTTTAATTTCTGGTGAGTATTGTTTGGCAGTTGCATTCAAAATAGCATTAGATTATTAACCTTCACAGCTTATTTCTTCTTCCATATGAATTCTGTTATATTAAGCTAATCCAGAGAGTAAGTATTGTTTGGGCATATCTCCCATACACTTGATCGCACAATGATTGTGCATGCATAGTTACATCAGTCACCTCGAGAATGAATTAACCTAGCCATTTTGTTTATATTAATGTTTGAAGTAATTTTTTGTTAGTAGTCATGTATAAAACAATCGATTAGCCTGCCACCTGTGAAATAAGAACCATTACCAAGTTTTTTAATACTTTGAAAAATGTTCGATCATGTGAAATTTATCATCAGATAAGTGAAACTTACAGAGAGAACATGATGAGTGAAGATATGGGGCAAAAGTAGCTTAGGATGTTTAACAAAGAAAGGGAAAATGTTCATGATGAGCACAGTAGTGTCGTTAATCACCAAAGAATTGGTGTACAACATCGATGAAAACGTTTGTTCCAATAGGCAGTTTACGTTTTCTGATTTATCTATTGATTTTCAAAACATTTCATGATTTTTCTTACATGACATTGTGACTGTGCATTTTCATACAAAAAATTATTCATGATGGGTATTGAAAACACTAATGGATGTTCAAAACAGGAAATGCATGATAGTAGCCTTGGAGTTTTTGCAGCATTATGTCAGAAGGAAATGATTTTCTGAAAAGGGTTATCACAGGCAATGAAACATAAATTTATTATGAGACACCTGAATGAAATGACAGTCACTGGAATGGTGGCATACTGGTTCCCCGAAAACCAAGAAAGCAAAGCCACCTCTCTTCAAGAAAAATAATGTGCACTGTGTTTTGGGACTGTCGAGAAATTTTGTTAGTGACTGAAAGGAACAAGGCTCTAATCAATGCTACAGGTTACTGTGAGACACTGAAGAAAGTTATGGCACAATACAGAAATAAAAGCATGGACTGCTGGCTTCTGGTATTGTGTTTGCGCATGACAACGCATGACCACACATTACATACGTGATGACGATGATGCCCGATTCATTTTGGGAGCAATTTCTGTCACCCACCTTATCATCCAGACCCAACTGCATCTGCCTACATTTGTTTTCTTATCTCAAGAACTTTCTTGCTGGCCAGCATTTTGCAAGTGAACGTCCAGAACTGGTTCAGGTCACAAGCAGCTGAATTCTATGAAGTGGCTATGTTGCAATTATAACCAAGATATGACACATGACTTAATTTACATCGTGATATTGAAAAGCAGTTTAACCTCTTGCCATTGTCGCCTGAGACATGCAGTATTCGTGATGTCCGAACTGAGTTTGTTTTCATTTTAGGATAGTCATTTAACCGATCTTCATTTAACTGATTCTTTTTCACTGATTTCAGTCAGGGGGAAGGTGTGGGCGTGTTCAGCTGCTCAGCTAAACAAAGACACATGTTCGAAATGAGAGTTTTGCTTTCACATATTTAGTTTTAGTTGTTATTTTGGTTTTCTCCATGAATTTTATACCATAAGGTTTTCTTTTTTTTACTATATCTGATTCAGATGTCAATGAGGAATATACTTTAAGTTCCTCGGGATCAGATACCGATATTTCTAGCAATGAATATATACACAGAAAGTGATGATGATAGTGATATTTCTTTGTGTAGAGATTGAAGCCATAATGTTTAGATAACCTTCCTCCTGCCTCTCCAACCAGACAGTGTTTTATATGCTGTTGTAAAACCGATGAAAAAAGGAAGATGATACAACGTGAGACACGAGTTTACTGCAAAGAATGTGATATGGGCTTGTATGCAGTACCATGTTTTGACATATATCATACTGTAAAAGATTTGTGAAATTTGAATATTTAAAATCATATTATATTAGAATCGGTTTATACTATATTTAGCTTCAAAATTTTGTTTAATTTACTGTAATTAAATAACATGTGTCTGTGATATACAGTATTGTTACAGATTTTTTTTTTATTTAGAATTGTAATTAAAATTGCTTTATTTTCCCATGCAACACAGACGATTTTTGAAGAGAAAGCTATGTCAGAAAAAAATAAAAGAGTGCGTGCATTTAATATTTAATAAATAAATATCTCGTAATTACTATTGCCATCCAGAAAAATCTGGAAAAAATCGAGATTGTTCTGGTGATAATTAAAAAGCTTATAAAAGCCGAATTGAAACACTTCATCTCAGTTAGTTGTAGCTGTTTAAAGCAAACTGCTGTTTGTTTACCTAATGCTGTAGTGATATCGCTGTGAGATAGAATTAGTTTGTCTGTTTTGAACTGAGTTTTGCTAAGAATTAGTTTATCTGTTTTGAATTGAGTTTTGCTAAAAGTTTGAGATATTGTGCAAATATCTCTGAAGAAATATTTCAGCATTTTGATTTATTTCTTGTGGAAGGAATAAGTTTTATTAACTTTTTAACGTCTTGTGCATTCAATCCATAACGAACCTGTATGCACGCAACAGTATAAAGTCCAAGATCCGGATGTCCAATATCCGGAATGATCTAAAATCTGGACCTCAAAGCCACAAACTTTTCTTTTTGTATGCATTACGCATGTGCATTTACTTTTTCATTTCATAATAAAACATGTGGAGAGTTCCAATTCTTAATTTCACTTAGGCATTATATAAAATACCTCGTTATTGAAGAAATAAATCATTTAAGCATAAATTTGCGAGATTAATAATTTGGCTCCATAGCTGCGTAACTACTTATTATACATCTCAAACCACTACACCTACTAGTATTTTATATCCCTGACGCCAACCTGGCGAATCATTATTTATTATATTTTGCTTTCATCACCGCATGTTTATTAATACATGACAACTTGAGTAATGACTCATGCAACATTTTTTTTATTAGTAATTGAATAACAAAGGTATGGCAACCTTTTATGCTGACATTGCGCTTGGCGATGAGTACAAATTTAAGTTAAATGCGCTAAGAAATGTTGAGGAGGAAAAATTGACAAAAATTTCTTTTCATATATGCTAAAAATTCATTTTGTTAATGAACCTGATAAGTCAAAAGATTACATTTAGTGCTATTTGAGTTAAGAATAATTGATATATTATTTACATAAACCCAGAACCGGCGTCAGAGTTCGTATGGTCGCACAGGGTGGCAGAATTTAGTGAAAATAAAATTTTTGGAATTTGGAGAAGCACCGAGCGACAAAGTTAAGGGATGACAGAATTTTTATAATTTAGTTAAAGCACTGTGATCCAAAGTTTAGGGGAGGTAAGAATTTAAAACTTGGAGGCGCTTTGTAGCAGAATTTAGGACCACATCAGGCGGTATCTAGCGCCAACTATAGATATGCCTTAAGTATATGTGGGAGTTTATTTATTCAGAACTCAGATTAGCCTTGAGTATGTTCAAGAAATAGATGTAGGTATAATAAATAACTAAATTAATACAATTCAGGCTTAATTCAGTACGTGATATAAGCAAAACAAACTTTCACAACTTGTCTTTCATCGCCAATCATATGATACTTAACCAATAATGCATAATGGACGCTATTAAGTTAGACTGAAATTATCTTCATGGACTAAGGAATTTCATTTAATGTAGCAGACTGCACTGCTCATTAGTCTTCTAATTTGATCCAGCTTATTATTTTTTGCAAACTGTTATTATTACAGCAATTTTATGAAAATTAAAGCTTGAACTTTCGATTATATCGAAAAGAGTTTCTAATTCTGGAGCTGCAAAAGGATCTACAAAGCGAAAGCATGTTTTGATGTCCATTAAACAAAAAGGGAAATTACTGCAAAAAAATGGATAAATGCATATCCGTCTCAAAATTATCCAAGGAGTATGGCAATGGAAAGTCAACTGCGTATGACGAAGGAATTTCTTGTGTATTCCGACACCCGACTCGCTATGAATAATAGAAAAATTGTTCGTTATGCAAAAAGTGACATTCTTGACAAAGTGATTACTGAATAGGTCAGACAGCGAGAGCGTCCCATTGACGGGTCCAATGCTAGTGGCTGAAGCCAAAATATTTCATGAAGAAATGAACTTAAAAACTGAGTGCACAAATTCAACAGGTTGTTTAACCAAATTTAAAAATTGCCATGGTATAAGGCAGTTAAAAATTTCAGGAACTTTGTAATTGAACAAGAAATGTCTGTCTGTTTATAGAATTAAAGAGAAAGTTTTAGCACAAAAAACAAAGCAACTTAAACAACTTACATTGAAAAAAATGTTTAGTAAAGCAAACAAATAAATATTAAGCTTTTTTTATGTAAATTTTGATTCCCTTTAGATCATAATTGTTCCTTTATTTCATAAATCATGATTTCATATTTTTAATTGCATAATTTCTGTATGCTATCTTACTAGACTTAAATTGATGATCTAATATCTAGAAAAATCCGGAATCGCCGAATTCCCGACGAGTCCGGATTTCCGACTTTCTACTGTATTTCTTTTTTTATGTGTATGCCAAAACAGTAAATATAGTAGTCGTGCATTTAAAATTTTATTATTTTTTTCCTAAATAACAACTTTCTAACTTTTATATTGATATAAAGAATTAAATTAAACAGTCGGAAAATTTTCTATTTTTGGTGCGTTTTTCTGAAATATATAATATAAGTTAAGGTGTGAAGGTTTGTAGATTTTTTTGTAATGAATACAAATTGTTATTTTTTGCTAATACCTAAATGTTACTTTCTGGATGAGGTGTGTATAAGAAGGCAAGTAACTCCTTCGATCCAGTTTCTAGTCCTAAATTTAATATTTTGTTGGCTGCTGTTGGCATTGCATTTCCATCCTGTGTTTTTGGTCATGGACAGCTTCATTGCATAAGAACTTCAACAGTTGCTATTTTTTGGCAAAATAGCACATGCCTGGAATGAATGGATTGTGTATGCATAATTTCTTGCCAGATGAAAAAGGCAATAGAAATCAACATATGAGGAACAATTGTTGTCTTAAGAATTTTATCTAAGAAATGTGTTACTGAAAATAAAAGAAAAAAAAATGGCACAATGGAGATAGGAACTTGCTCTAATTGGTCTGAGAAGTTTATACTGAAATAATAAAAAAAGCCACTCTCCTTTTCCTATCATAAAAAGAGTGAGAATATAAAAAAGAAAAGACAAAGAAATAAAAATCTCTTTTTCTAGAAGAACCCAGAATAAATTCCAGAATTGCTTACAGGAATCAGATTTAGAGGTGATGATTTTGGTAGTATCAGCCACTTATGCCACAAATACCACTAAAACCCAATGTTACAGTTTAATTTAATTTACCACAACCCCAAACATGCAAATTTTATTCATTAAAATAAGAAAGATTATAGTGAGTGAATAATGTTCACCAAAAGTATAAAGACCATATCCATTTGTACTCATGAAAATTTTAATATGAATATATTGCAATTAACAAAAAGTGTTTTTGATAATAAGTCTACTAGAATGTAAGAAATATAATCAAATGAAGTTTCCTTAATAAATGCTGATACTTTTTTTTTTTTTTTTTGTTGTTGTTTCAGAGCTGTAATTGAGGATGCCATTGCTAAATATTCTCATGCAGAAAAACTTGAACAAGGGCAACTTGTTTTTGAATCAGTTTTAAATCTTCAGATAACACCTTCTTTGGTTCCCCATGATCCTTGCTGCAGATCTAAGCTCGTCGAGGGGCTTCAAGCAATAACAGATTATAATTACTGGTTAGATATTTCTGTTGTAAGTTTGCAAATGCCTTTATTAGTTAATTGAGCCATATCTAAGAACTTTTAATTTTATCTGTAAATTTTATTGCTGATAATTAATCAATAGCAGTCACATATTTTTATAATACAAACATCATGTGATTGAGTTGTATTACATTAAATTTTAAAAACTTATGAAGTACTTATGTATTAGCTAGTCCATGCTGATAAATTACCAATAATCTATTGTTGCCTTTTGGCTGTTAGATTGTTATTCTGTATAGCTTCTCTGTACCTCTATTATGAACTCTACTGTAACTGTTAAACTATAACTCTTTTTTTTTTTCAAACTATTTGCCAAATCATATCCTAACACTTTGTTGGATGTTATTGACATTAAATTTACATTGTATAGCTTCCATGAGAACTGGATGCTTACAATTTTTTGACAAACCACTTCATGCTTGAAATAATAGATTGCTTCTAAATGATTTCTGAGTAAATTCTAATAAACACACGATTCAAAATACATTAAAAATTAACACAAGGACAAATAACTTTCTAGAGGAAAAAGGTTACCAAAAATGGCACAGTACATTATGTGCTTATTTTAATTGCTGTAAAGTTGATATTGAAATTTAAAATAATAATAATAATAATTACATTACTATCATGTATCTTTTGTCATGTGTAAGAATGGTAATACTTGTGATGTATTGGCGAAATACTATAATCGTGGAAATAATATGTTGCTTCTCTTCTATTTCTCAGCAAATCTGCTAATTGCATAAAACCAAGATGTAGTAAAAATTAACATAACATGAACAAATGTTGTCCCAAGAGCTTTCTGTGGGAAACAAATTACCTAAAACTGATGCAATACAGATATGTGCTTGCTCTAACTGATCTGAAGTAAAAAATAAAGAAACTAATCTAGTTATCTTTCTTCTGTTCTAAATGATAATTATGTAACCTCTTGTGTTCTTGCTTTAAAGATAGATAGATATGCTCTTATATGAAAGTGCTTCATCTTTAAACATGCTTATCTGCTGGTATCTAAAAAAAAACGGAAAGCTTTCAGATTTTATATTATGCCTAAAGGGGCATTTTTTAACGTTTTGTATGTTACCTATATTTATTAAATATCATGTTTTTCGCACTTAAGCCATATAATTCAATTCAACAGCAGTATCACAAAATTATTTCCTAAAACTCACTGTTAGTTAATTTACAAAGCATTATGCAAAAAACATAAAATCATTTGGAAATTTCAGAGCTATAATGTGTGTTGTTTGTTGAATAGTAGCAATGAGCATACTAACATCATGGACAGTCGTAACATTATCTGGAAAGAGATAAACAAGTGTAGAGTGCACAGTCATGACTTATCAAATTTGAGTTATATTTCAAACAGCATTATATACTGAACAAAAATTTTTGCATCTGAAAAGGACATATGCTGATGTACCACTGTATATAATGTTCAATAATGCTAATGTTGCCAAGTCTGAACATTAAACTGTTAAAAAAATTATACATGATATATTTTTTTTTCTTTTTAGTTTGATAAAGGAGATGAATACTTAAAAAATGTTCGAATAATACTTGTAAGTATTTTCAGATTTTTTTCTTCCATTACTCTATTACAATTTGAAAATTATGTGGTATTATTATTTTCATTTTTCTCTTTTTAGGAACCTGCTTTAAGTAGCCGGTTCTGTTATCCACATGGCGATCTGAGAATGGCATTTATATCACCATGGATTGCTGATAATCAGACATATTCTGAAAGGTACATTTCAAAATATTTTTTTCTGCTATAATACCAATCTCACCTTGTTATCAAGTTACCTGTGTAATAGATGAATGTAGTTTTAGATCATACTTTTTTTGGTCTCAGCCAGTTTCTGTTTCATTTCTTTGTAATGTATATTGATAGTTAAGTAACTTTTGAGATATTGACTTTGGCTATTAAGTTGCATTTAAACTCTCAGTATGAATAAAATGATTTGTTCTCTAGAAGAAAAGATTTCTTTTTTGTTCAAAATTTTTTACAACATATCACTATATTCCTTCCCTTTAAAAAGTCGTTAAATGTGTCATTTGTCATTGTCAATCAAGTAGGCAAACAAAACATGAGCCTCCCATTTCTGTAAGGAGATAAGTACATGTGTTTTCCAAGTTCTCAAGCAGCTACTATTGTAATCCCATTTCCCACAATTCCCATTATAATCTGCTAGCCGGCCAATATCCTAAAAAAGGATTAGCATTTTATACTTCAGAAAGAAAATTTAGTGATTATGGAAATTCAGAATATGAATACAAAGAAGTATCTCAAAAAATACCAACCAAGAAGAACATTTTGATGAGTTTGGCTGTTATCTCTTGAGCTTCTGCTGAGTACAACATTGTGTATTGAGAAAACAATATCAGTAGATCAGAAATGTGTGTAGAATAAAAAAATTCGAAGAGCTATCAGCAGTTATTCCAGAAGTCAAAAATTAATTTCAAAATATTTTTCTTTCTAGTAGTATATTTATTATTTTTTATTATTCTTTTTTTAAAAACTTTAGAATACATTTTTAATGCTTAATGAGAATTTTTTATAATTTTATTTATTTATTCATTTTGCTCATGTGTATTGAAAAAAGACCTATTCTTATAACTTCATAACAAGTCACTCTGAATAATAAGTTATTTGAAATAGAAAGGTTCCTTGGATGACTTGTTAATGAGGTTTGACTGTATATGGAATTTTGTTTATTGTAGTTGTGGTTTCAGAAATTTTGATATGATTGTTGTTATTAAAATGGCCATAAATTATTTTCTGATTTCTTATGTATTTTCAGAATTGATTTTACTCAAAGTTTACCTCTACCCTACGCTCCAGCATTTAGTGGTGGAATTTTCATCAATGTTCTGACTGCTCGTGAGACAGAAAGTCTGGATTGCAGAGGTTAATATTAAATTAACAACTTCATGTTCTCAAAATATATTAAATAACTTTAAATTAATATTGCTACAAATAAATAAATTATCAATTCCCCAAATTAATTTATTTAGATGGATTTGTTGGTGATCCTTTATACTTCAACCATCGGAAAAGTCCAGTTAAAGTGATGCTCAAGTTAATTTCACCAGATCAAGATGTCAGATGTATTAAAAATGAAACTCTCTACTTGGGAGACCATTCTGAAGATAAAAATTTTTCTGCAACTAGTATGAATTTGGAAACTGAAGAGGTAAGTAATAGGTTTTAACAAAGAAATTAATTCTAAGAAAACTTACTTTAGTTAACTTCTAGTGTTCATAAATTTTAATCTTTATTATTGCAAGATTTTTATACCTTAAAATAAATATTATGGAAAATTCATATTTTGTTTTTTGTGATTTTTTTAACTTATAATATTCTTATTTCTGTCTGCTTATTATAAAAATCTAATTGCAGTCCTGTTAATGATCATTTTGTATGTTAGTGGTATCAAAAATAATATCATATTTGCCAATTTTTTGTAAGTTTTACAAAAAAATGTTCTAGTTCAATTATCTCATGAACAAAATCCCTTTTTTAAAATTTAACAGATATATAATTTAGAGTTGTATAATTATTCAAAAATTGAGTCAATTTGGCAATTTGTCACCACATCTGTAATTAAAGTAGATATTCTTAGCAGTATTTGGAGTAGCTAATAAAATTTAAATTGAATAGATTATTAAATTAATTAATTAGTGATTCCATTGATAAAAGTAATCACTATTTTTCAGCTATGTGACACAATATTCCTTAAGAATATGCCTAAACGACTGTCAAAACTGCCCTGTTAAGGCCCTGCTTTTGTTTTATAAATTTGAAAGGAATTTAAATTTAATGGTATCATTTTCATTTGTGTATTTTTAATTACAGTACAAAGTGAATTCTCAGATTCATCAGAACTTCCAGGCAGTTACAGATTTGGGACTTTTTCTGATCATCAGTTTAAATCTAGGCATGTAAAGATCACATGTAGAATTCTAAAATTAAAAATATGAAGTAATGAAGCATTTGTGATCTCAAGAGAATCAAAATCTACAAAAGAAAACTCAATAGTTATTTGCTTGCTTTATTAAACATTTCTTTCAATGTAAGTTGTTTAAGCTGCTTCACTTTTTATGCTGGTACTTTTTCTTTAATTCTATGGATGGATATAATATCCTTCTTCAATTACTAAGTTCCATCATTCAAGTCCTGTAATTGCCATGTCAAGAATTCCCACTAAATTTCAATTGAAATTTGTTCATTCTCGACAATATTTCTGTCACTTTCTTCACTATCAGTAGCGATATTTTCTGGATTTAGAACTATATTACCATAAAAAGACTTATGAAGACAGTCCATTTGCCAGGGTTCGAACCTGGCTCAAACTACCAGGATTTAGCAGTCTCATCTACTCAGCTTTGGTAGGCTAAAAAAGGAACATGCTTATTATTATTTTTAAAAATGCCCTAGGTAGAGCAAAAATAGCTGTATAATTATGTATCTGAAATCAGATAAACATCAGCATTGCATTGTTATTATTAAATAACTATTATCAAATTTTATTTATCATAAATACCATTAATTATTTCTATTGAAATCATTTATGATTATGTTCTGACTTTCCATACTTTTAAAAAGTAGATTCTGTTGCATTAGAAACCAGATACAATTGTTTTACTAGCTGCTGCTGAAAATTTTTGATTGGCACCAAATTCTGATAGCTGGTTGATATCACCAGTGTTTCCAAGGAAAAGATAATATGAAAATATGCATAATTATTTTGATAATTAAGATGGCTGCTTTAATTTATTAAGTAAGTTTGAAAGAGCTATCTGACCAAGGAATGATGCTTTGTTGGAGAACTCTGATTGGAACTAGCTTATATGTGTGTTACACTAGCATGGAAAATATATCAAAGAAAAACATCTGGGAAAGTTCTAATTTTGCATATTGTTTAAAATTCTAGGAACATAAACCACCAAATGACCTCACAAGTAAGAACAGACACATTTTATCTCCCCCAGTAGACAAATCTTGAAATTCCCAGCATATGTTCTTTTTCAGGTCATTTTTATTTTTCTAAGCAGTTTTATCAGTGATCATTTCAACCACACATCAAGAGGAATGCAGTCAAATGAATTTGTAGACTACATACCTGGGGTAACATGGTCGCTTGATTATAGTTGCAGAAACATTTTAGTGTACTCTCAGAGTTTTTTAAAAAATGTGTGGAGACATAACACTCCTATGTTCAACTTTTTCTTATGTCTTTATGGGAGCCAGAGCCAACATATCAAAATTTGAATCCACCAACTGCTTCCTAATTTCTTGAATTGTTCCCTCTGTGGCATCTTCATATACACTCACGTTTGTGAAAATTGCAACACCATGAAGGACTTACGCAAGTGAGCTGAAATTTTCAGGAAATGCAAAGTAGCGCATGATATGCAAATGATTAGAATTGCAAATCCGTAGCGCATGCGTATGCTGAGCAGCGCCCTCTGAACGGCTGATGGATCCGAATAAATAGACGGCTGTAGCGAGGCGTGTATGGTTATCGGTGGTTATCTGCTAGTGGTAAACGTTAACTCAATCTGTACTTATGCCTCGTCGACGAAAGAGAGCGAGATTTGAACAACTTACAGAGTTTGAACGAGGGAGAATCATCGGCCTTCGTGAAGCTGGATTGTCGTATCGTGCAGTAGCCTCTCGTGTGCAGCGTAACAGCAGCACAGTGATGCGCGTTTGGAAGCAGTGGACGGACGAGTGTCGGACAACTCGGAAATCCGGGAGTGGACCCCGAAATGTGACGTCAGCTCGCGATGATAGACACCTGGTCCGCATGGCGCGGACGGACCGTACAGCTTCCTCTAGACAATTGGCAGCACTGTGGTCAATAGCTACAGGTGTTTCATTGTGTGCTTCATCAATTCGTAGACGTCTGCTGCAGTGTGGACTGCGCGCACGGACTCCTTTATACAGGATCCCCCTAACGCACGACCATCGCCGCCTGCGGCTACAATGGGCCAATCAGCATAGAGACTGGCGTGCTGATTGGCAGCATGTCGTGTTTTCTGACGAATCCCGCTTTAATTTGTGGTACCATGATGGCCGCATTCGTGTCAGACGCTATGCCGGTGAACGCCACCTTCCGGAGTGCATTATCGAACGCCACAGTGGACGAACACCCGGAGTTATGGTCTGGGGCGCCATAGCATATCATAGACGATCTCAATTGCTACGAATTGTGGGCAATCTGAACAGCAACCGGTATATCCGTGAAGTTCTACAGCCCGAAGCTGTTCCCTTCCTTCAAAGCTTGCCAGGCGCTGTATTTCAACAGGACAATGCCCGCCCTCATACTGCTCGGATTGTTAAATCCTTCTTTGCAGCGCAGCAGGTACAGCTTCTTCCTTGGCCTGCGTGTTCCCCGGATATGTCGCCAATTGAACATGTGTGGGATGTCATTGGTCGGCGTCTTGCTCGTGATCCTCGTCCTGTTGCGTCTGCAGACGAACTTTGGGTACGCGTACAAACGATATGGAATGCTCTTCCTCAGTCAGACATTCAAACTTTGTTTGACTCCATGCCACGTCGTGTAGCAGCACTTATTGCGGCGCGTGGTGGCCACACAAAATACTGATTCTGATCTCTTGTTCTTGTTTGTTTGCTTTGAACATTTAATCATTTATTTGTACCACTACCACTCAACTGTGTGTTAAATTGCATTCAATTATGACGATTCCTTCTTGGTGTTGCAATTTTCACAAACGTGAGTGTATTTACAATGCCGCTCTTGTTTATCCTGGTGCAGACAACATAGATTATCACCTTTCTTCTTCACTCCTCAGGCCACTCATAATTATCCAATCTATTTGGAGTTTGCATTCCTTAAAATCTTACTAATAATTGACAATCTGGAACAAAAGACATGGATCACTGAAAGAAAAAATTTTATTATTTATAATTTCATTGTTTAAACCTATGTCAACTCTGCTTGTGCACTTTGTATGTGTGGAAAGCCAAAAAAATTTCACATAGTTATTCATACTATTAAGAATGTCATTTATAATAATATATACAATATTTTAATAAAATGTTTCAGTTGATATTGAGAATAATTTTTTGTTAAAGTAATTTACATTTATTATTTTCAAGGAAACATTTTGGAAAATACATCCCATCACTATTAAATGTGGTACAATGGAACCCGGACATTGGATGTTACAGATGACTCAGGTAATCTCTTTACTTATGTTTTCCTTTTGTCAGATATAAAATATTATTTCTGAAAAAAAAAAAGAGTAGGAAATCATTACCTGTTTTCAAAAATACAAAACTTGCAACACTGAGTTCTAAAATTTTCATATTGTAGAAAAATGTGAAAACACCATTTCATGTAATCATCTCAATTAGATCAATTCTGTACTAGGAAGTAATACATGCAGATTGTTAAGTAATAAATATAGTGTAGAATTTGCATTCATTATAATCATTGAAAATTGTAGAATGATTATCAACTTTTTTTCTTAACTATATTTGCATATTTTAATTAGTAATGATCTTTAAATGCAAGTGCAGTTAGATCCTACGTAACACTGCTTCAGTATTATGCGATGGTATCGGTATTCCCTTAAATCATGCATGGTATGGATATTGTTGGGTTGGTTTAGCATTTAAAGCTGCAAAAGATCATTTAACACTTCTGCTAGGTGGCAACACTAAAGGAGACTTTAATTTAAAATCACTGCTTATTTATCACTTCAGAAACCCAAGAGCATTGAAGGAAATTTTAAAATCATCTTTATTAGGAATTTGGGAGTCCAATGAAAAATCTTGAATCGCTATGAAAATTTTTAAGAATTGGTTTACCAAACATTTTTGCCCATGTGCTAAATGTGACTGAAAACTTGAACCAATAATGCTTTAAGTCATTCAACACATTTAACAGTATGCATTCCAGTTGAAGTGGATTTCTTGCCGCCAAACACAACTTTGTTAATCCAATTAATGGATCAATCAAATATTAAAGCTTATTATCTGTGACAAAATTCTGACAATTGACTGAATAAATCGATAGAGAAGCTAAACAATCCATTAGAAATTTTTGTACAATATCATGGATACTGTAAACAACATCAATCTTTCTTCAAATGATATGACTGAGAAATGCTTGAAAGGAGTAGAAAAAATATGAAGGTGGGGAACTTAGCATTTCTAAAAATGAAGAATAAAAGGAACATTCAATGGATTTTCTAAAACATTTTAGCCACTACACTGAAAATTTTGGATCAGTTTATGAAAAAATGGTTAAAATTTTGATAGAAGTTCAAAGGCAAAATGAAGTGTCATTGATAGAATGTCTCGCTATCAACATGTAATTGATGAACGAAACAGGAAAAGGCAAGTCATGCCAAAATAATAAAAAAAAAAAAGCAAATGAGGAAGAACATTCCTTATAACAAATGTAACTTCCTTACTTGATTTTTTTATTTTCACGAATGTTTTTTGAATAAAAATTGATGTTAGTAGTAAGTAAGTCTGTAGTTAATGTAATGAAAGAATATTTAACAGTAAATGTTAAAAAAAAAAAACTAATAAATTTTCACTCGTATTTCACTTATCTCCATTATTTATGACTTCAGATGACTGTTTTATGTTGTTTCATCTAGTGCTGAACTTTACTGGAATGTATCCCCCGTGTTAAGAAGGGTCTTATTCTAAATTTATTATGAATTTTTATGCACTTTATTAATCTGAATGTTGAAATAAATTTGTTTTATTAAATTTTAAACTTTTTGGTATATAATCATATTTTTTAAAACTCTCATTTGATAATGTCTAGTCTTTTAAAATCTGTCTACAGTGCAGCTATTAAGTTTTGATATTGAAGGCATTGGAATAGATTTTTTATTTGAATATTTATAAAATATGCTTAAAATAAATTCTGCTTTCATTTTTAGAATTCCAATACTATTTTTTATTGTGATTAATTATGATTTATAACTCAAATGATACATTTTTTACTATCTCAATAGTTCAAATTTATTTTCGAATAAGAATTTAAATGTTATTTCCATAGCAATTGATGAATTATTATTCCCTGCTGTAAGAAAATTTTTGGAAATGCCTCTAATAAAATGCTTTGTCTTCTAATAAAATGCCTGTAAACCTATGTATCTTTATGGAAAGATTGAAAGTGCAAGTGTTTTAGACATTTCCAAAGCATATATATTCTGCTTTTCCCTCTTTTAAATACCTTAAAGGGGTGGCATTATTTTTTTAATTTGATACAATTGCATTTGAAATAAATAGATGTTACTGCCAGTTAGTGATGACCAGGATTTTTCATTTATCTTCAGCAGTATAAAGTGCATAGTTGAATACAGAATTAACATATAAAGACATTAGGTTATTTAGAACCAGGAGAGATGAAAAACGAGCAATGCCATCAGCAGGACTGGAACCACGGACCTCTCGATTACGCACTGAGTCTGCTGGCCATCACACCACAAAGGCATGCTAAGAAGGCAGGAGAAATACCTTATAATTATTTAATATGTCATTTTATTTGGATTCCTTAGCTACATTTTGAGATAACTGTTATTTTATGTCCTGCTATACTTTTGTCTATAAGAGAAATAAAATAAATATATTTTCATATGATGACATTTTATGATTGTAAGCCTCTCTATATGTAGTTTTCTTTGTTTATATATATATTTAAAATCTTATTATGCATTTTAATTTGAACTGTAAAATTTTTTAGATAGAACAATGAATCTGAAGATTTCAAATTATTGTTTGATTTCCTTATTACATAAAAATGAACTATACACATATTAAATATTCAAATTTACACGTGTATATATGTTTCAATATGCTTCTATAAGTGAATTACTATAAACAATATAATACTTAACTTATGAATTTAAAATAATTGTTTATCAGTTGTTAAATCAATTCTTGTTATTTTAACAATTGTTAAGTCAAGCATCTTCAATTCAGCTTTTGATGTAAATTGAGAAATATAATATATTACTGAATATAAACCAGTTGCTAGTAAGTTAAAGGTATGATTCTGATGCAAAAATTCAGGCAAATTTGAAAATTCGTAATCCAAGTTTAAAATAGCCTTATTAATTGAGCTAATTATCTGAACACAAGAAAACCAACATTAATTGCCATAAATTTTATTTTAGCATAAGCTCTTTCAGAGACAAAATATTGCCTTCTTCAGCTGCGGCTACAATTACAGAAGCCAAATTTCTATGTATCGCTAAAATTTGAGTAATTCATTTAATTTAGTTGGACCTATCAGGCAAGCTGAAAATGAATGCTAAGTCTTTAACAAGACCTACCTCTAGCAGATAGAGGCTTATGAATTGCTAGAAAATTCTAAGCTGAATACTGATATTGAGAAGTTTGCTTAATGTGTATTAGGATTAAATAAAATAAAAATAAATTTTTTTAGTTATTTTCAATTATTTTTTGTGAGCGAATTATTTATGAGTCATTTTTAACTTGTGTATATGACCTCAAAATTTCAGTAATAAAATATGTGTTGAAAATTCTTGGCTTACACATGCAAATATATTGTGTTCTTTTACTTTTTTTTACAGTCTGAAAATCTAAATTTGTAAAATTATATATTTTATTTTAGGTGCAGCCATCCAATTCTGCAGTTTATAATTTTCCATTTTACTTACTGGATTTTCTCAATGAATATAGTCTGAGTAAGTACAGAGTGTCTAATATTAATAATAGTTTATTTACATTCATAAAAATGTGACTGTACTATCTTACAATTTTTTCTTTCTTTCCTTTTTTCTAATGTTTTATTATTTAGATGATCACTTACATGATGTGGTAACGCTGTGGCAACTAAAGCATTTTAGCTTCATCTCAAAGGATTACACTTTTAATTTTGAGGAAGATGAAGAAATAGAGAAACGAATTTTATTTTCTAGAGAAAATTATTTGAATTCACAGTTATCAAAGGAAAAAAAGGTATCTGTTGAATTTGTTGTCAGTATTGCTAACGAATGATCAGTTGCAATTGTTTAAACTATTATTTTAACATATACTTGACAGAAATTATTCTTTCTTTTTAGGCCAATTATGCTCTTAAAAAGGGAGAATCTCGTAAAAATAACATGTCTGAAAAAAACAGGTATTATATATAATTATTTTTGTAACTGAATTTGTTGGTAATTTTTAACATATATATTTAATTGTACATGTAAGTGACATTTTTATTTATTTGATTGTATTCTGATTTTCATGTATTTTTATAATGTTTTATGTTCATTTATTTACTAGATTTTATGTAATATGTATTTTATTTATAAGATTAGATTAGGGTACTAGATTTTATGTAATATGTATATTTAATTTTTTGTGTATTTTTTGCTTAGCTGAATGTCTTGCTAGTTCTTAGGTTTTTTAGTGTTTATTACATGTACTACATTGCAGATTCTGTAATTCTAAATATCTCAATATATGAATTATAAAAATAGCTCAATTAGAACCTGATATACTACATGCAGAAACTCTCCTGACAGGCCTTTGTAACATCTTTCTGAGACATCCTATTTAGTGAATTTAAGTGGGATTTTTCTTGAAGTTTCCAGAAGTGCTTGGTCAGTGCTATAAATAAGTAGCAGTGGAGCTAGAGTTAGTTCAGTGGTTCATTTCAGAACAGCATAGTGATTGTCACTTCACACTGTGAGTGATTTTGGTGATCTGCAACAGTCTTCCTGTATTAAGGAGAATTTGCTTAATCAGTTTTTCTCTATTAGCTGTTTATAATTACTAATCTTTGTGCAGTTGTTATTTACTTTAATGAAGTGCAAATTTCTTCCTGTACATCTAGCATAGTTTATATAAGTGATCTCTGAGAGAACCCATAGCTGATAATAATGTGCTAAATTTTTAGCAGAGACTTCACAAGAAATGTTTTTGACACGTACAATGAAACCTCTTCAAGATGAACACACATGATTCTAGACATTATGTTCTGTAGAAATGGTTTCCTCAGAGAACATAACTATTGGTAATATTCCATACTGTTATTTAATTATGATTTTAATATTTTACAATACTAAATGATCATATTAGGGAGAGTCTCCATGAGATATTTATTTTACAGTTCATATCTGTGCAAATACATAATGTTAAAAATTTAAGAGAATACTAAGAAAGAAATTCTTTTCAAAATATGATCTAAATTCTGATGCTTTGAATTAAGTACCTTTCTATTTTAAGAAAAGATTGTTTATTATTGTTAAAAGAAAATGATAATCCATGATGGAATTAAATTCTCTGTCGAATCATTTCACAGTCTTATAAGTACAAATTAATTTAAAAGCTATTAAATTGCAGAAATTGCTGATGATAAAAGACTTTTATGATTGGTAGGTGAGTCCTAAGGTTCCAAACATTGTCCCAATTTATACACTGTACAACACTGTTATGCATGCAGCAGATTTTTAAAACTCAAAAATTCCACAGATGTTATGATATTAAAGAAATTATTCTTTTATATAT
>KK116251.1:827780-854380 GCA_000611955.2 Stegodyphus mimosarum | reverse complement strand
TATTATTAATCTGTTACAAATAACTCTGCTCAGAATAATAATTTATGACTTTTTTTTTTTTTTTAAGATATTTGTACACATTTTCAGCTTCTGAGAGATTTAAAATATTTAGTACAGTTTGTAAAATTTCATTTCAATGTGCTTACTATCATTGGTAAGTTGTGAGCTTTAAAATTAAAATAACTCATTATCAGTAAAATAAGAATTTGATCTTTTTTGCCCCCTGGATCTTTGTATAGAATTAAATGATTTGTATATTCCTTGCAAATATGAATATTTTGACATGCATAAAATTCCAGTCATTTGTTAGGTTACACCAAACATAAATATTAAAATAGTATGTATGCTGACAGTGTGTGTAATTTTTGTTATGAGTATTCCAGTTTTTATTATTTAGAATAGTATATTATGATAATACTGTAAAAGACCTTAATCATCAAAACCTGAAATCTGCATAGCCTCTGAACAATGGAAAAATTAACTGTATCCCCCCTAATTTAATCTTTATTTATTCGTCCTTTCTGTAGTCTAAATCATATGTTTTTTATTTTATAACCTGAAATTAATGAAACTTAAAATCCGCACAATCTCAGGTCCAACTGAATTAGCTATTCAAACAGATGTAAATTTTTATCTCAAACATATTTATTGTAATTTTTTTTATATATTAATGTTTGAAAGTTTTTAACTAGTATTGGATATTAAAAATAAGAAATGAAACTAACAGGAAAATGAATTGTGTACATATGTTTTCTAATATATTAGAACAAAAATTGATTATTAGTATTTATTAAAAATTAACTCTAGCCCTGTTGTTCTTTCCCATATCATTGGTTTTAAATTTTTCAATATTTATGTGCAGAACTTCTGCATATATAGATTTTGTAATTAAGAAATAAAAAGTTGAAGGTTAAAACTATAGTATATACCAAATAAAAATGGAGAAAAGTGTTCAAATAATTAGTAATGTTAATTTAATTCCAAAATTTAAGTAAATATATAAATTACTTTAAATCTTTTTTAATATCGTAAGAAAGCTATTTATTTCTACAATAAACTCCCAATTAACTGGGGCCTGTCTAAAAAAAGAGTTACCGTATTTTCTGGCATATAACGCGCATCTATAATTTCACGCTGTATTTTTTAATTTTTAGGTCTATTCGCTGTATAACGCACACCCAATTCTTTATGAAGAAACCTAGAAGATACATATGCAGTGCTCTTATTTTTTTTAAATTACTTAGTTGAAGATTTGTCCTAGCCTTTCTAACAATGGTATACCGAACTTACAAGCTATAAGCGGAACAATATAAGTGTGGGTTAAACGCTTAAGGGATATATATATACCTGCAAAGCTGTATATATATAGCTGTATATCAGGTATATCACATAAATATACCTGAAAAGCGGGTGCATTGCATTCAGTGCAAGTGTACAAAAGAATGCTATTGTAGGATTTGGAGAAAAGGGGGATATAATTTGGAGTAAGAATGCACTTCCAACCCAAAAGAATTCATGAAATCATGATTCAGATGTTTTCTCTTTCTGTCAATATTTGAAATTGTGATTTTGACGTGAACGTTGAAGGTTTTAGTTAAAATACAATTGATGTAGAGTTTCTTTTAGTAGTAAATATGGCTTCGACCAAACGAAACAACACAGCGCTGGTTTCAAATGCAAAGTCATTCAGGTTGCAAAAGAAAATGAAAATCATGCTGCAGCAAGGATGTTTGGTGTTGGTGAAAGATGAAATGGATTATGATTATTTATTTATGGATCAGTGTAACATTGATGGTGAAGAAGAAACAGAAATTGATGATGTGTCTGAAGATATAACGGAAGACATACATGATGAACTTTTCATGTTATTCGATAATGAAAAGTTTTTTTTAAGTTCAAAAGGTATGTCATTTTTTTTAATAAAAGTACACATAAAAATGTAACTTTTGTATGCTGATTTTTTCCATATTTTTATATCCAGCATGTAAGGTGCACTTATAAATTTCAATCATATTTTTGGTGTTAAAAGTGTGTGTTATATGCCTGAATATACAGTAAGTATGCTTATTGTGGAGTAATGGAAGAGTTGTGATAATAAACTATTAGTAGAAAACAAAACTGCTCGCAAAAAAGAAAAAAAAAAATTTGTACGATGATGTGACCAAAGCAAATGATGTCATAGTATCTGGAAGCGGTTTTCTTCAACAATAATACATAATTTGATTGTATTTAATATAGACTATATACTCACTTTACAATAAAAATTTATAAGCAACATTTTTTACTTAAGTTTAAACTCAAAACATTGTTGAAGTTTATTTTAAGTTAAACAACAAAAATCAGCATTATATTTGCAAATTTTCCAGGACCAGTTTCAATGGTTTGGTAGTTAAACCATCGGAACTAGTAATGAAAAATGTGCAAATATAATGTTTATTTTTGTTGTTTGACATCTGAATTAATTGTTGTTCTGAATGCTGTTTTAACTCACATTGTTCAAGTTCCTTGTAAAAATTTTCTTTAATGCCATTTATAACTTTTTTCTTTTTTAAATTGCTGATTTGATTTACATACAAAACGAACTTATTTTTTTCATTTTACTGAAATATCCCCTGTGCTATTGTCATTGTTGTTGGCTAGTATTTGGATTATTCCTCTTTGCTGCATTTTTAATTGCCCTTGGATTAACTAGAATTTTAAGCCAACCATGGACATCATCCCCAGTAAATTGAGGCATCACTTTTTCATATTCTTTTTTAATTTTTGTTTTAAATTATATGATGTTTCTTATAGTCTAGTATTAATTGTCAAATTATCCTACTTCTTATATATTCAAGAAATACATTCTGTGACTATGTTGCTACATATTATTCTTTTTTCAGAGGCAACAAGCTGAAAATGTCACATGATGGGAATGTAAAGCAGTTTATTACCATTGGAGTGAATGCAAGTTACATTATTCTATGCATCGCTTTAATTTATTTGTAAGTTAATTTTCTGACTTAATATATTTACTGTCATTAATTACCATATATACAGAGGGTGTTCACACATTTTTGTAACAATTTTGATTTTATCCATAAATTTAAACAGTAATTTAAAAATATAAACATGACTGGCATCCAATTGAAATAAGGTTTAATTATCATTTGCAGCATTAAAAATATTCTTTTCTTTAAAATGTTGCTGAAAAATAAACAATGGATCGAAGGCTATATTTTTGGGCTGCCTGAAGAGAAATACTCTTATTCAGATATTAAAAAAAGATGTGAAAAGCATGGCTTTAATATTTTTTACACGTAAAATAATTACAGATAAGAGATACATAAGTTTATATCTGACTGTAAAAAAGGCAAAATTGCATATCCAACAAACGTATGTACAGCTCTTATTAAATCTAAAGTCACATCTCATGTTTTAAAGGAAAATCTAGGCTTCCCCAAAAAGCTACTGCAAAATCTTTAAATATCTCTGTAGAAACTGTGAAAAAATTATAAAATCTGATTTAAAGCTAATAATAAAAAAAAAAAAACACGATGTTCATCGCCTAATCACGAAACATATTTCTCAGCGTAAGACTATGTGCAGACTACTGTATGAAAATTATTTGGTTGGTGAAAAATGGAAATATATAGTTACAATTGATGAAATTGATGAGGCTTGGATATATTTATCTGATTGCAATAGAAAAAGATCGATTTATTACCAAAAAAAGAGAAGAATAAGACTTAATATGTTGGGTCAGAGAAAGCAAAGGAAGTTTTTCTAAAGGTTTTGTAGTTATTACTGAATTCTCTTATAACGGAAAACTTAAAATGAGGAAAGTAGAAAAAATAAAATAACTTTATAAAAATATGAAAGGTTTCAGATTTTAAATTACGTCCAAAGGGTCTTTTTTTTAACATTTTGTGTGTTACCTTTATTTATTAAATATCATGTTCTTCGCATCTAAACCCTAAAATTTGAAGTTCAAGAGCAATATCGCAAAATAATTTTAAAATCAAAAAAAGAAAATCAAAGAGAATTTAAAAAAGAATATCATTCTTTAAAATGAGCATGTCTTTAGAATTTCCAATACACAGTCTTACACACTGGAGATAAAAATGTTTTTTCTGTACAACATTGCCATTGCTCACTTTGAAATCCTTGAGTTTATTAATAAAAAAATTCATTAAAATTTTACAAAATATGAAATTGATAATAAAACGAATTCCAAATTTGGGCTTCCAGATGCCCATATTCGCAGGAGGATTACATTATTCAAAATTTGATGGCTCTAGGTACTGTTGTTTTATCACAATGCGAGAAGCATACATTTTATGCAGATTTCTTCATTATTTAATTTCTTTAAATATGATACAAGGCGATAATATTTGGTGGCAACAATTTGAAAAGTGAATACTTGTAGTGAATCAATGCAAAATACCAAAACGAAATTAAGTCCTTCTGGCTAATTGCCCATTTGGGCTAAAAATGTCAAAATTAATTTGGATTACTATCAGAAATATATTTAACACCTAATTTTAAAGAAGAAAGTCCATCACTTTATCCAAACAATCTTCACTGTATTAAGTTCCGTCAGAATAAGGCTCGAAGCCAAATGTCTAAATCTACTGCTCTGTTTTTTGAAAAAATGAGAAATGAAACCGGAACTGAAGCTGTTCCCTTTAAATGATTGCAAAGTCCCCTGATGCATCTCCTATGGATTACTGTGCACCTGGACTTTTAAAACAAGCTCTTTATAAACGGTACCCCAAAACACTGGATTTACACTCTGGAAGATTGTGAAGGAGGAGTGGAATAAATTCAACCTGAATGTTTTAAGAAAAGGACTTTTATCTTGGAAATCGAGATATAATATGGTAATTCAACAAAAAGGCTATCAGACTGAACATATTAGAAAATAAAATTCTAAGGTTTTTTTTATATATAAATCTTTGCAAAATTGTTACAAACATATGTGAACAAACACCCTCTGTAATGTCTGTTTTAACAAAATACAGAATTAATTTTATAATTCAGCATAAAATGTTAATGAAACTGGAAAATGCTGTGTTCTTTTGAATTTATTTTATGAATTCATTTAAATTTAATAACTGGCAACATTCATAAGCACTTAGTCTTTATTTTAATTGAAAGTTGTTAGTTGAGTGCTTTATGCCTTTCAAGAGACAAATGATAAAATTTTCTTCTGTCTAAAGAATGGAGCCTTTGTTGTTTTTCCTCCCAAAACACACTGAGCTTTTTTTTATTTGAAATTAACACCGTTTAATTTTACTCTTGATTAGAGTATACATTGGTGAATGTATCTTGAATCTGTGGTTGTTAATCTGTTTTACATGATCGGTAATTTTAGCAGCATGATCAGAAAAATGATAGTGGAACAAGTTTTTTTTTTTTAAATAAAACCAATTTATCATTTGTTATAAATAATTAGCAGAATATTCTTCAGTCCTTTTTTTTTATACTTGGAAAATATACAGTACTTTCATTCATAAACCTAGTAGCATCAGCTGTATCATGCTATTCTCCACTTATTATAATTTTTACTAATGATGAAAATATCATTAAAAGATTGTCTGTGAAATCTTGCTAACAGTATTAAAAAAGAATTTTTTGTAATAACTGTTTGCTAAAATATCAGCAGTATTAATATATTGCAGTATAACTATATTGCTAAATTGAAATGAGGTAAATGACAAGGCTAAACAATAAGATGACCTTTATAAAGAGATTTTGATACTTGTATGTTAGTTGGGCACGTTTTTGCTGTTGTGCTTATCCCCATGCTCAGGTTTCAGATCCCAGAATGACCTTGTGAGTAATCAATATGTGGCATGGAAAACACCCATCAGTGGACACAGTTTATGGGTACCAGTAGCGAAAGAGTGACTTTATGTCAGTACTACCTCCCCCCCCCCGATCTTCTCCAGTTTTATTCGAAATCTTGTCTTTCCAGGCAACCTCTTTCAAGCAACTCAGTAAAGTCTAGAAACAGGGAAAACAAACATATTTGAGTTAAAAATAACACACTGAATAAATATTATTGGATTTGTTACATCAATAAGAATCAGCATAATATCCATAAAGTGCAAGTTTTGTACTTCTACAGTTGAAGAAATAGGTTCTATATTTAAACCTTCGAAACTAGTCCTGTAAATTTATGAATATTGTGCTGGTTCTTGTTGCTTTATCTCCTCCAATAAAGCATAAACATCTTCAACATCATTTTGGTGAGTTAACTGGACCCGTACAATGGAGATGTTTTTGCAAATAGCCATGGCTAGTTCTAAAATTAAAATTCATCATGACCACAGCTCTAAGCTGATTATCAGAAAGGCAGTTCAGCTCTCCATAAGGAATCTCAACATATCCTCCTAATAAAGTCCTTATAGAAAGTTAATCACTGTGCATTGATATTGAATTTAATAAATCTCTTAACAGTAGGAAAATAAGCAGTATTGCTAAAGTAAGTCAGAAGCAGCCTCAGCCAGGACATCTCTAATAATGACACAGTGGCTAGGAATATTGTAAAGTTATGTTATTCCTAACTTTCTAAAAGAGAATTAAGAACAATCGGCAATCATAATCAAATCTTTAGTTATTACGGTAGCCTGGGAATCAATAAAGAAAATAACATTTGCCAATTTCTTCAAGAACGGGAAAGAAACGGGAGCCACTTCACCAGCCAAGTTATCAAACAGCAGCTCTGCTGATATTTAAATGTTTTGAGTGAGCATGAATTACAGCCTTTTCAATGGCATCACCTAATATTTGATTGAAAATATCGTATGTGATGAAATGAGATCTCTTACTATTCTTTCTAACTAAGAGAACTTTCAGCATTTCAGATTGTCTCAAAACCAGTAGTCACTGGTTTTGAGACAATCTATACATAAATTTAATAAATTTATTATCAAATGGAGAAATATGTGATGTTTGTTAGATGATAAAGAAGCTCAAATTTTAGAAATTTTTCTTAGTGTATTTTTTAACTAAAGTTATCTTATTAATTATAGAACTGTTCAGTTATATTTAATGAAAAACTAATATAGTCATGCATTTTAATATTAAACATAAATGACAAATATGTAGAAAATATAAAATTTATTTCTTTTCCAGTATGTTTAACTTCTACATAATTAATGTAAGTTAATATAGTTTGCTAATTATTACAGTCTTTTTATAATTAGAAATCACAAGTATTTAATTATTTATTTTTCAGATTTTGTAACAGAAGATATCATTTTCATCAGAAAGTATTTTATTTCTTTCTATCATGTTTGACATGTGTTATTATCCATCAGCTACTTATATTCATTTTGTTTTCCATATAATGAATTCCTGTTTTATGTAAATCTATTGTAAATAACGAATAATCAATATAGTCTTTATTTAATATATTCTGGAAGTCTCTTTTTTCATATGGTTGTTTTCTAACTGTAATCATATTTCAAAGTTGACACTAATGTTATAAAATATAACAACTTTCACACTGGGTTTTATCTGAGGTAATGAAGATATCTGGTATAGGTACCGCAGCTCCAAAACCAGTTTTTCTTCATATCGGAACATGTTGAAAAATTTGAACTTCAAGTATAGCGGAGCTAGTTGACACATGGAACTGACTCTGTTAGCTCAGATAAACCCCAGTGTGAATGGCCCTTAACCATACATAATTTCAGATGATTCATGATGGCATCACCAATAGTCATCTTAAAAAGAATGACTATCGGTGATGCCATCACGAATCATCTTTTTAAAGTTGACTAATCAATGATGGCAACTGACCTTTTTGAAGAGCCTTGCTGAACATTCTTGAAGAGGAATTTGTTTTGCAGCCCTTCCTCAAAAGGGTAAGTTGTAGAGCTCTCCCTGCACTCTGAAGAACATAGACAACTTGACTTTGTAGAAGGGGACCTGACATTCTAGAATAACCTCAAAAATGAATTTGGTTTTCTCTTCCTCCTTGAAGGGTAAGAGACTTGAGTTTTCTGTATCATGGAACAGCTAGAAAAGACTTAACCCTTTGATTGCTATGGGCACATATCTGCATCCAGCAAAAAACCATCGGTGTAGTCCAAGGCCACATATGTGCGTCCGGCACGAGCCATCAGTGCAGACTATGGATGCAAATGTGTGCATGGCGAAGAAATAGTTGTTTACAGTTGTCTTGTGTATGTTCAGAAATTATTTCTATCATATATGTCCAACATTTGCAGAAGCCTAGTACCTCATTTGTTGCTTAGCAATGAGAAAAAAATTAAATCTTGTTTATTTAGTTAGTCATTCTGCAGCCAAATGCTGCTCATGCAAAGCTCCTCAACTGAGAGCAGTTAGCAGTCAAAGTGTTAGAGGAGGATTGACACAAAAGTGCTTACTGTTTGACACTGGCCATTTTATTCCCTTTGCAAATTTAATTGAAACAAATAATATTGAAGATCACTACCATAAAATGAGACTCTTTAGTTGAGTAAATTTATTTATGTTACAATAGTTCAATTTAAGTGCAAACTTATGCTAACAGGTTGGCTGCATGGGTGGTTTTCATGCCCCCCCTCGAGTATAACATGTAAACAAACCAATCTCTCTTAAAAAGTGCTTTACAAAGGCATCCTTCGCCTTGGCTATATAGCCCATAGAGCTGTAATATACTAGAGAGAGAAACGGCAACCCTGAAGGGGAACAGGAATGCTAACCACGTGACATATGGAACATTTCCCGAATCGTATTTCCCGCGAATCTTCCTTACCATTACAGCCCTATAGAGAATTTGTGAGAAGCAAGTGTTTGCGAGTACGCGCATTGTTTCAGACTTAAAAAATGGTACTTTCGTGCTCCGCATATGGATGTAATTCCAGATACATGAAAGGTGAAGGAGTAACACTTCACAGATGAGCTTTTTCTAAAGTTTTAAAACCTATTTTTTATAAGATGTAGAGGTGTTTTAGCCACTCTACTTGCCGTTTTCTAATAAAAATAGATTTTCTAATTTTATATAATATATGCATACTTGAAATAACATTTAAATAAAAGTATCTTAATATATATGTATGTTTTTAATAACTGCGTTCTGAAAAAAATGTTAAAATTTTAGTAATATGATATAATTTTAATTAGGCTAGTATTCTGCTTTGGCGACATTTTTTGTACGCCAACAGACTTTGCTTCAAATGCGTTTAGTTATATATTCTTTGTATGCGTTTGCTTATGCGGACATGTACGAAGTAGTAATGTATGTATTTAATACTTGGTAATGTCGATACAATACACTGTGTAAGAACTGCATAAAATTATGATTTTTTTTTACATGAATGACCTTATTTTATCCCCTTTTCTTGCATCCAAATACTATAACAAATATGTTTACTTTCAATCACGTATTTTCTTTCTTATATCATGTTTCTGGCATTTATTTTAATATTAAGAATTTGTGAAGTATTAGAAAAATAGTCATTATATAGCAGTTAAATTTCAAAACTTTAATAATTTTAAGTTTCTTTTTAAAAATAATGAACATTATTTAAATTTTACCTTCTAAAATTATTTAAAATAGTGCAACTACGTTGTGCAACGTGCATAATATATTTATTTTTGTTAGTGAAAGGAAGTCTTAATTTACCACATTTTTGTTACCACATTTTTAATTTACCACATATCGGCTATATTGACATTCATTTTTACTTTATTTAATTTAATATCTTTCTCACTTTGATTTGCCTGCTATGTAGTTCTCTATAATACACCGTATTAACATTAAATTTCCTTTTCGTATTAACATTGAATTTCTTTTTTGTATTATTTTCTGTTTCCACTCATTTTACTTATGTTATCTATTTTTTATTTTTTATTCTGTCCTAAGCACTAAAAAAACCTTCTATTTTTTATTTTTTATATATTTATTTTTCCCCTGGCCAATTTTTAGGCTTATAATCTTCCTGTTTTATTTTAATCTCTTTTTCACTCAAAATAATTTCTAAAATTATCTTTGCTCCTTTTTTATGCATTATTATTGCATTATAATAAATATATATATGAATTTTATTTATTTTTAAAAATTTTTTAATTATTTTACTTTCCATCCACTATTTTTAGTATGTATTATATACTTTGCCTAAATCACTTTTTATTTATTGATTTATTTGTTTATTTTTAAATGAAAAAAACTTGCAAATTTAATTTGTGCAGTATAGAAACAGCCTTATATTGATGCTACCCTCCTGATGAAATCATCACTATTTCCCCTTTTTTTATTTAATTTTATTCACTTTTAACGGAAAAAAATCGCCAGCCGTGGCGATAGTACGCCAAAGTCTAGGTTCAGTTTCATTTCATGCCCAAACTCCTGCAGCTCATTCCTGTGCCGCTTTTCGTCCGGTTTTGAATGGCGATGCTCGGTCTAGTATGTAACAGGTCTATGATATAGCCCCCCCCAACTTGCTTTGCCATATTCAAATAACATAGCCTAACCTATCATGGTATTTAATAGCTACAGCAATATTATATCTAATAGAAACTACAGAAAAGTTAGATAATCCTTCCTACCCAATACACTGCCTGAAATCAGGAAAATACAGTTGGAAAATTTTAAATTTGAAAGTTTTTTTCCTGATCAGTTTCATTTTAGAGCCTTTATCTTGCATCTCTAACTTTATGTCTGTTACAACTGCTCAGTTAAAATACTGTTGGCCACTATCCATAGAATGAATTAAATAAATCAATATTTAGAATTTTAAACCAAACAAATTCCTGTTGCATGGAAATTCCTATTCCTCTTTTAAAACAAATTCTTGTTGAAAAAATTACTATGGTACCTTGCAATTACTCTTCAGGATTTAAAGCTGCTCTAAGAGTATCTTTAAACTGTATGTCCATGAATGTTATTTCATGGAAATCGTTTTCACCCAGATCATCTTCTGCTTCGTTCGGATCTGAATCGAACTGTGAAACAAATTCTGCCGATTCATACTCAGCATCTTCTATTTTATCATCAGCACTAAATTTGCTCTGAGCAGCTGGTTCTGTGACTTCCTTTGTCTCTAACTGTTCTGCTGGAAATTCTTCTCTGATTCTTTGTTCTCTTGTCTTCCCTTCTAGAATCTTTTCGCGCTTTGCTTCTCTGTCTATCATCTACAAAATGTTTCAGTTAAAAGTATAAAATATTTTTTAAACATAAATATGAAACATTTGTTTTATTGTGATATTACTTTTATCACTACTTTAAGGTTTATGTATTTTAAATCACAATGACAATAAGCTAAATTACATTCCACGAAAAAGATTGTTTGTTATATAGATAACATTATATAGATAACATATAAGATTGTAACATATAACATATAAGTTATATGTTATTTTTTATGTCTAATAGCATAAACAAATACAGGTGCTGACATCACCTGTCTAAGAAGAGAGTCTCCCCCCCCCCAAAAAAAAAAAAAAACTGAAACTAACTAATAACCACAGGAGGGTCACCTAAGAGAGATTTCACTAGTTTAAAATTAGCTAAAAATGTG
The DNA here is from genome assembly GCA_000611955.2 of Stegodyphus mimosarum. Classification (NCBI taxonomy): domain Eukaryota; kingdom Metazoa; phylum Arthropoda; class Arachnida; order Araneae; family Eresidae; genus Stegodyphus; species Stegodyphus mimosarum. Next base: position 842,864 of record KK116251.1, on the reverse strand, counting down.
ATGTTAGGTTTGTTAGAGATTTTGAAATTTGATTTACTGTGGTTTATTTATTGGTCAGATTCGAGATTAACATAAAGTAGCTATATTTTAATCTTATTAGAAATCCTTATCAAAATCTTATTAAAAGAAAAAAGTGCAAGACCATTATTAAATTGAAATCTTAAAATAATGAAAATACAAACCGTGTTTAATAATAATCATAAATTATTTTTGATTGTTATATACAAGAAACCTTAGTCTTCAAAGAAATTTATGTTCAACCAGATAATAGACTAATTTTCTAGTAGTTGAATAAATATCTTCCAGGCTAGTTATAAAAAAGGAAATATAACCATTTATCTGATAAAAAAATAAATGCCATTAATTAGCCTAATATATCTAAAATGACTAAAAATACAAGGGAGGACCTAAAAATAACTGGAATTTATTTATTATTTTTTTTTATTTTGCATTTTTATCTAACTTTACATTAGTCCCCTTCAAAGTATTGTCCATCTAAATTAATGCACTTGTCCCAACGTTTTTGCCACTGCTGAAAACAGTGCTGGAACTCTTGAGGCAGGATACTGTTCAAAGCATTATTCTTTGACTTACTTCATCCATGTCACTGAATAATCACTTAATCACTTTCAGACTTTTCATCCGCAGAAACAAAAAAAAAAAAAAAAAAAAAAAAAAACAAATCCAATAAAAAAAAAAAAAAAAAAAAAAAAAAATCCAATGGAGCCAGATCAGGTGAGCAGAGTGGATGAGGCACAAGCACCATGTTTTTGTTTGCCCAAAACTGTCAGACCATCAAAGCTGTGTGAGCTGGAGTAGTGACATGGTAAAGCAAACAGTTCCCATTTCTCCACATTTTGGGCCATTTTCTTTGCACACTCACTTGTAATGCTCGTAACACATCCAGGTAAAAATGTTGGTTCACTGTTTGTCCTGGTGGAAGAAACTCTATGAACAATGCCATTCATGTAAAAAAAAAAAAAAAAAACATTGTTTCTACACTGGATCGCACTTAACTTTCTTGGGTCGAGTGAATTTGGACTTTTCCACTGGCTCGATGCTTGCTTTGATTCTGGACCAAGCCTCATCCCCAATCACAATTCTTTTAAGAAAATTTATATCGTTCTGAACTTCACTCTTCAAGTCACAGCAAACATTCACGTGGCTTTCTCTTTGTAATTGAGCAAGCGAGGAACAAATTTTGCAGACACCTCTCTTTTGTGCAAACCTTCGGTTAAAATTCACTGGACTGTGCTCCATGACATGCTTGTTTCCTCAGAAAGTTAGTCAATGATCTTTCGATGGTCTTCATCAATTGCATGTTTGATTTTGGCAACGTTTTCATCATTTCTTCCTGTTGAAAGACACCCAGGCGTGGCATGTCTTCAGTTGACATGTTGCCAGATTTGAAATGGGAAAACCACTCGTAAACCTCTGATTTTCCCAAAGCACGATCATTAAAGGCTTGCCAAAGCACCCCAACAGTCTCAGCTGCAGTTTTCCGTAACAGAAAGCAAAATTTTACACACACTCTTTGTTCCTTGTAATTGGCCATCTAACTAATCACCAAGGGGAGCACCACAAATAAGCCACTTAACTCAGACTGATGACAGCTCTAACAATCACGGGAGACCACCAGCTAATATTGCTTAAAAAAGAAAAACTTATAACTACAATGCACGTGTGTGCAACAGACTGGTTCCAGTTATTTTTGAGTCCTCCCCTCGTATATTTCTCTATCAGATAGAAACTCATATAAAAAGGAGTTCCCAAAAAATGAGTATGCTTCAGAGGGAAAGGCATAACGGAATTGCCAAAAAATGCCAAACAATTATTACACTTACTTCTAAATTTTATCTTTACATGCCCAAAAATAATGATTTCCATAAAATGTCCAGTTGATGCACTCCTTTTTTGCAGGGAATGCGTCAAAGACAAGCCTAATTAGAATTATCCAATCAAAAATGATTAAACAGTCTCTGATATGAATATAAATTCATTATGTTATTTGACAATAAATCAACTACTTTGTGCAAAGTGAAAATCTGAGTGAATTTCTGCAGTACATTCAATTCAAGTATTTGATTTCAGTGTGTAAGTACTCAGAATCCTTTTTTTTTATGTCTCCAAAGTATCATTTGGAAGAATCGGTGAAGTGGTGAATTATTGTCTAGAATTAAAATGCATAAGACAATCATGGAAACAGTGAGATGTGTGAATATTTCAAGACAGACAATCTGTAGACTATGAAAACAATTTTAGAATTCTGGAAATGCCTATAGTATAGAAGCCTGGCTAAGGTCATAAATTAATGACAACTGCTCCTCAAGATTGATATCTGCCAATAGCTGTTTGTTGTATTTGGAAGTCTGTTGTTCTACAGTTAAGCTGAGCTTGCAGCCGAAACTGAAACTGTTATATCACAACAAAATGTGTACAGAAAGTTTAATGAAAAAGCTTTTTATGCTAGAAACCCCAGGGTCTGCGTTTCATTATCTTCACAACAAAAGAGGAAAGAACATCAGAACTGGAAGGAATGCCAATTTCCTAAGTCAAAGTTTAGTTTAACAATTGATTCTAAACATATTTAACATCTGGAAGGAGTCAGGAACGTGATTCCTTCAAACATTATGAAACATGATCATTTTGGTAATTCAGATTGATGATATGGGGAGGAATAATGATTAAATGGACATACAACAGGTTTTCAACAATGGATCTGTGACTATCCAGATCTATCTGGATAAGGACTTAGAACCTTATATTGGGTTGGCAACTAAGTAATTGCGGATTTCACTCATAGACGGCTTCAGTTGAATTTTTAGGTTTGCAGACGTAGTACAAATGTAAAACACATTTTGTTATTTGATAGTTGGCAATTCAGCTGTGAATCAGTCAAAAAAGTTTTTTGATCGGTTGCGTAGTTTTCGTTTGACGTTCATTGAAAAATGGAAAATCAAAAGGAGCATTTTCATCATATTTTGCTATTTTATTTCCGCAAAGGGAAAAACGCATCGCAAGCTCATAAAAAGTTATGTGCTGTTTACGGTGGTGAAACCTTAAACGAACGGCAGTGTCAAAATTGGTCTGCCAAATTTCGTTCTGGTGATTTTTCACTCAAAGATGAAAAACGCTCTGGGTCGTCCAGTTGAAGTTGATGACGACCTAATCAAAGCAATAGTCGATTCGGATCATCACAGTACAACACGTGAGATTGCAGAGAAGCTTCATGTATCACATACATGCATTGAAAATCACTTTGGCTATGTTCAAAAACTCGATACATGGAATTCCTCACGAACTGAAAAAAACGCATTTAACGCAACGCATTAACAGCTGCGATTTGCTAAATAAACATAATGAAAATGATCCATTTTTAAAACGACTGATAACTGGCGATGAAACATAGGTTGTTCACAACAATATCAAGCGGAAAAGATCGTGGAGCAGGCCAGGTGAACCAACTCAAACAACATTAAAAGCTGATATTCATCAAAAGAAGGTTTTGTTATCAGTTTGGTGGGATTACAAAGGAATTGTCTACTTTGAACTCTTACCACCCAACCGAACGATCAGTTCTGATGTCTACATTGAACAACTAACGAAATTAAATAATGCAGTTGAAGAAAAGCGACCCGAATTGATAAACCGAAAAGGTGTTGTATTCCATCATGCCAATGCAAGGCCACACACATCTTTGGTCACTCGGCAAAAATTATTGGAGCTTGGTTGGGATGTTTTGCCACATCCACCATATAGTCCTGACCTTGCACCATCTGATTACTCATTGTTTCGATCTTTACAAAACTCCTTGAATGGTAAAAATTTCAGTAATGATGATGATGTCAAATTGTACCTGATTCAGTTTTTTGCTAATAAAAACCAGAAGTTTTATGAATGTGGGATTATGATGCTGCCCGAAAGATGGCAAAAGGTCATTGATCAAAATGGGCAATACATTACAGAATAAAGTTATTTAGTTCCATGAAAAAATTGTCTTTGATTTTGTAAAAAAAATCCGCAATTACTTAGTTGCCAACCCAATATAAGACTCAGATACTTATGAATCTGACTTTTTATTTATGGATGATAATGTTCATCCATGTAAAGTAAACCTTGAAAATGAAGTACTGAGCAAATACCATGGCTGACAAAATCTTATCTTAATCCAATACAAAATTTATGAGACTACCTTGGAAAAACATGGAGACACGTCCCTAGAGATGTAAAATGCCTTGAAGACCACATTTCTGAACGAGAGGAGCTTAATTTCCTAAACTATGGTTAACAATATTACTGCCAACATGAAAACATATTGTGATATGTATGTAGAAGCCAGAGGTGATCACATTGTATAGGATGGTTATAATTAAAGTGACCTTATTCAGACCGCTGTAGAACCTGTTCTGCCGATCAGATTTTGATGAAAATTTGTAATATACGTTATATGGACTATGGGGACAAGACTTCTGCTATAAAAATATAGTTCAGGTTCTGACCACCAGACAGCAATTTTCAATAATTTCTTATGCAAATTAGTCAAACCTATAAAGAGACTTGCAGTCAGAGCCAGAAAATCATTCTGCATGCCTTTGTCATCCTTAATCATGCTCTTTCAGAAGAAAGATCGAGCTTTACTGGTAAAACTGTTTTATTAGAATGGCTGCATTGCGTTGAATATCGTCGTTTAAAGGGATTGCAAAAAGGGCTCATGTCGAAGAATGGTTTCAAGATGATGATTATGAAATTTGAAGAGACTGGAAACTTGGGTGTGCTGCCAGGAAGAGGGCGAAACCGGTTGCCAATGAAACTGTCAAAGAAGTCCCTACTGCTCTTATTGAAGAGCCTCCAGTTCCTGCTATTCTTCAGCAAGTGCTCGATTGGTGTCACATGAGTTGGCGATTCCTTGGTCAACAGTACGAAAAATTCTGTGATCCATTTTAAAATGGTATTGACATAAGATCCACTTGGTGCAAATGCTGCAACCTCAAGACCACCAAACACGTTTTGAATTTGCTTGCCGATTTTTGACAAGAATGGATGTTGATGATGCGTGGCCTTGTAAAATTCTATGGTCAGATGAGGCACACTTTTCTTTAGATGGAGCTGTGAATAATCAAAATTGCCACATATGGGGTGTTTCACCTTCTAATGTCCTGCACCAACAACCACTGTATTTTGATTATGTGACTGCATGGTGTGGATTTGCTGCTAATTTTATCTTCAGACTGTTTTTATTTGAAACTGTCACACCTCAAGGTCCTAAAATATGCTTTGTCATGAGTGCACGGTACAGTGAACTCCTTCGACAGCAAGTCACTCCTACTTTACAGGAATGGCAATGTTTGCAGGCCACTGTCTTCATGCAAGACGAAGCAACTCACCACATTAGGGGCCAAATCCAAGAACTGCTTTTTTTATGCTAATTTAACTGTGCTAATTTTGGTGAGAATCATGTAATATCCAAAGCTTCTCCAGATGCCTGGCCTCCTCGTTCACCCGACTTAAATCCCTGTGATTTCTGGTTGTGGGGGGACCATGTTTATGGAGGAGGAATTTGAGTTGAAAGCACACATTTCGTGCAATCTTACTGAAATCCCTCAAGAGTTACTTCGCATTACCATTGAATACGCTATAATGCGATTTCAATATGCAATTGATGTCAATGGAGCACATTCTGTAATTGAATAAATTTTAATGATTCTGACAGATTTTTTGTCCTTCTTTAAGCACTGCAAAAATATAAACTATTTTTTATTGCAGAAATCGTTTCCCCATAGTCCATATAACATATATACCAAATTTCATCAAAATTCAATACATAGAACAGGTTCTAGAGAGGTCTGAATAGGGTCACTTTAACCATAACCCTTGAACTCTCCTTTTAACATATTATTACCATTTTTATTGTTTCATGCTACAGTTTTATATCATATGCAGTACTCAATTTTTTAATTTACGTTTATGTATCATTCCACACAAAATCATAAAATTATTTTTTTTAATAAGAAATCGGTAATTTTATGCATGTAAAGATAATTATAGACATTAGTGTATTTTTACAGCATAACTTGAGCAATTCTGGAAATGCCAAATGTATAATTTCAGTTAAAGAAGCTCTGAAACATTTTGTTGCATTATAAAAATGAAAAATTTTTACCTAAAAAGCAAATTTTTAATTAATTGTTTTTATATTAAAAAGTTTTCATAATATTTTTAAATAGTAAAAATTCAATAAAACTTTGAAAATTAAAAAAAAGTGACTTCTTTTTTGGGAGGGGGAGGGGCAAGCATATTTAATTTGCTAAGAATTCAGCCACATAATCAAAATATCCAGTTGTTGCCACTCTTACTGATACTGATGTTCTGTAATCAGATGAAATAGTTTAAAGTTCTTTAATACTGATATTTGCATGCTTTCAAAGAGGCACTCTTTTTTAAAAATTTTGATTACATATAAAAAATGAAATCACCATTTCAAACTAGCCACAGGTATGAATTTTTCAGCTAAGATAAGATTTTCTATATCTTTAAAGAATTTATCTGTAAATAATTATATTATGAATTATCTTCAAATAATTACTTTTAATCTTAAAAAATAGGAAGTATGTTTAACATAAAAAGAAGAGCTTTTCTAGGTAGGAAACACACAATAAATGTTTCTTAACGCATTAAATAATAATAATAAGTACTTTCTCATTAACCACACTCCCACTGAAAAGATGCAAAAAGTATTAATCACATCACCAGAAGTATTTATGTGGCAATCCAAGTATATGTGTAGCATCTTCCCAGGTGGATGTCTACTTCTTAGAACTCTCTCAATAGTCTGACTGCAGATTATAATCCCTCCTGTGAAAATTTCAGCATATTAGCAAAGCAATATACTCCATACTGCAATTTTTGTTGTCTTCAATGAAATCTCAGATTTAGCTTTCTGCACACATACAGCATGATATGGCTGGCTCAAAGGCATCACACACCTCTTTTTTTCTTTCCCGTTTTAGGGTTTTGGTGCCATGGTTGCGCATGCTGCTGAATTTGTGAAATTCTATGACTTTTTTTTAACAAAAACAGATTGCTGTGTTCATGGGAAAAACTACAGCACAGAAAATCAAGAAATGTGCGTCTTGTATGGGGAAAGGAGAATCGCAAACTGGCGGAAGCATCGTTGAATATATGTAAAGACACCCAAACAAATAATTCACTCCAAAGTTGGCAACTTTTTGATGGGAGTGCAATTAATCAGAAAGTATATGAGATCCTTAGACATTTAAAAATTTTCAAAAAATGGAGTACAGAAGTAATTTTTTTTCATAGTACCTAAATAAAGTACATTGTAACTCATTAAATTTTCTATGCATCTTGCATTTAACGACAAGTCAAAAAATGTGTGCTAACATAATAATAACATACTCAAGGTAAAAATTAATGATAAACTTACTGCTGCAACAAGATTCTTTTCATGTTTCAATGTAGATGTCTGGTACTGAGGTACCTGCAACAAATGTATACAGCCAATAGCAGTGCCGCAAGCTACTTGGTCTCCCATTTGCTTAGGACAGATGCATATCAAACCATCAGTTTCCAGCTGTTAACAAGAAATATATATATAAAGTTTTATCTGAAACTTTTTACATACTGTATAGTGTAAACTATTTCTAGAATGCATAATTTTGTATTTGACTGCTAATACCTTATTCAGAGCTACCTACCTGCCTGAAAAACATTACCTTCATGAAGGACCTTCTATAGGTAGTAGAGAGATGTTTTATTTATAATAAGGAAAACAAGAGACATATATTATCAACCTTAAGAGAAAAGCCTTTGTAGAGAATCTGATACTTTGGTATTAAGTAGCAACAATTTATTTATACCTTTTGACGATGACATCACTTGTATATATTTTTTGTTCTAGCAGATCTGTTAAACAGATTTATTGTTATTATCAAGGTCCAGATTTTGATGATATAAAAATTCACTGAAAATGCTCTTAAAAAATTTAAAAAGTTCCAAAAAATAAAAATAAAAATACAAAAAATGACCTAATTGCAAACATTGACAAATGGATTAAAACCTAAATAATCACACAAACCTGTAATTTGGATTTTACCCTTTCTTCTCAATTTTCTATCTTACATTCTTCTCAATTTTCTATCTTACACATATGTATTACCATTGCTCTATTTTAAACTTATATAATATTTATTTATATTATATTTTAAACTTGCTCTCTTTTTTCAAACTTGATATGTTAAGAGACATTTTCTGTACCCATTGCAAAAAGATTTAAACAATATATATACAGCAAAGATTCTAAATTTTTAAAAATACACTGCTCATTTCAGAGGTACTTTTGAGCAAAAAGAATCATATGACAAAAATATGGTTTCCAAACATATTTTGCATTCATGACATTTCTAATCCAATAGTCTGTTTTTAAAAATGGAATGAGCCAAGCTCATTTGCCAAATTACTGCCAATGGACTACAGTGGTTGAACAAAAAAAAGAAAATAAAGGGGATTTTAATGAGGTAGGAAAATATATTGCACACAACTCTGAATATGCATTCTCCAAGAATGTATCTATGGAACAGCTTGTTTCCTCCTGCATGTAATCCTATAGAATTGAGCATGCACAAGAAACCTTAAGAGGTAAGAAATGCTAATATAAAAAAATTCTTAGAAGTGACACTCATCCTTGTGAAAACCTCTCATGATATATAGAACTAAAAGATTACGTAATCAGTTTTCTGTGGATAGAACATGCCTGCCTAGTGAAAAAGAGTTCATGGGAGTTGAGACAGTGTTCTGTTAAGGATAACTTTATTTTTCTGTTTGATTAATAGAATATACCTCAAATGCTCTGAAATACCCTAAAACGGGAAGTAATCAAGAAATGCATATGTCATCATAATCTGGGCCTTTATTATTTTTATGACTTTGGGTGAATATTGTTTGGCAATCTCATTCGAAATCATACTAAAGAGATTGTTATTCTCTACAGCTTGTCTCTGTCCCCTTATACAAAGACAAGTAACTCACTTCCCTTGAATCAATTCCCAGTTCTTATTCTAACATTTTACTGACAGTTATTAGCATATATTTCTGTTGTATACCTTCTATCATGTAGTTTCATTATATGAGAATTGGAATAATAATGATTTTTTGGCAAAATACCACGTCTGGAAGTAATAGATTGTTCCTGTTTCATTTCCTGGCAAACTTAGTAAATACATAATGCAATATGCAGTAAAAATTAACATGAAATGAACAGATGTAGGCTCTAGAACTTTCTGCAGGGAAAGGATTACAAAAAAATTTACACAACACAGAAATGTGCTTATTCTAACTGATCTCACGTTGGCTATGAAATAAAACAATGCTATCAGTGGCCAAAAATAAATAAAAAATTTCATTTTTCAGTCCTCTAGATTTATATATTCATCCATATTTAACCCACAAGCATGCATTTGTGGTATATTTGATCACTATTCCATAAACAGAACTCTCCTGAAACATCATCTGCTATCATATTCAGTAGTTGCCATCAAAGTCATGACCTTTTAACTCGGATCAGATTTCAAATTTTTAGTTGCTTTATTTGAATAATTACTTTAAATAGTATTTTGGAGTTATATTTGCCTCTCATGTAAGTTCAAATTTCTTAAACTTGCATGCAAAATTTTTAGGCCAAAAGGTCGACTAGTCTCAAAACACGCTTTTGCGTTGTTTCACGCTTCATCTGAGTTTGCTGCCATTTGGAAAAACAATTATTCTTTCATATTTAATATGTCTATCATATAACAAACTAAACTATTTAATGTAGATGTGGTTTTTAAAAATATTAATTTTTTACTTTTTAATCTCAATGATTTAAATAAAAATGCATTTAATTCAAGCTATATCTAACTAAAAACATGCAATATTTTTTAAACATCTATTTAAATAGATCTATCTAATTAAAAAACATGCCATATGTTTATAGAATTACATTACTTATTTTTTCACTTTTTAAGTATACAGAAGGTATATAATATTCCTATTTTGGTTTAAATGCATATTCATCTAATATGCTATAAAATGTTTCATTATTCTACTTGGGCCATCTCTATTGATAAACCATATTAAACTTTTAAAAGAGCCCTTTTGGCTATCATTAAAATCTGAACACATTCAGATTTTTTTTTAATTGGATGTTGTTATCTTCAACTTTTGTTTCCTAAAGATGAAACATAATACTTTTTTAATACAAAATGAAACTTATGAAAAAATTCATCCCTTTACAAAGTGTACAAATGTTACAATTCATTAGAAAGTGGCAAAATTTGATATCATTTTATGAATGAATTTTTATAATATGTTGATTGAATTTTTTTCTAATTAATCTCAATAATTTTTTGCACTATTAAATTTTACAGAATTTTCTATTAATTTTAACAAAAATATTATAAGATGGCATAATGTATGATATATAAATATTTATGTATGAAAAAAAAAGAAAATATCTAATAATCTAATACTAATTTTAAATAATCTAGAATAATCATATTTTAATGCAGAAAATAATAAAATTATCATTTATTAAATTTTTTTTTCTATTTCAATATGATAATTTACATTTATTTTTATATTAAATATGATAAATATAATTTTAGCCATTTCATATTTATGGATAATTATTTGGGAATATGGAATATAAAAAAATAGATTTTATGTGGATATACTCTATAAAACATATTTCAGGGAGTAATAATTTGAGAAAAATAAATATTAATGGTGGGGTCAAATATACACCATGTCCATCCTTATTTATAAGAATGGAGCACTCATTCTTCTAAATTAACCATCTGATTTATATTATTCACTAGAAAAGCTCGCAATCCCTTCACTAGTAAAGCTCCCAATCCTCTCAGCAAATCGAATAATGCGTTAAATTAAAATGACCAACCGACATACCCATGTCCTGTACAACATTCAACCCTTGTTTTCCATCCCTAGAAATCTGTCTCGAATAATTTTTTTGAGTGTTAATATTGATGTTAACTCTCATCCAGCACCTGGAGAGCACTTTTTTATTGCTGAATGTTGATGTTAACTCACTGAGTGCACATACTCTCATTTCCAAAACGATTACATGTATATGTAAGCATTGATCATCTCTAAGTGCATCTGTAGTGGTTATTTATTTTTTCATTTTCTTCCCTACATATGCATATTTTAAAATATAATAATCTCAGCTGGTGTCAAACTTACAATAATTTTTTTAGTACTTAAGAATGGTAAAAAAAAAAATGAAAGAAAAAAAGAACTGGAACATTTAAAGTAAAATGTAATTACTGAATTTCCTGTTTGGAGTTTTTACTAAATAAGAAAGTATGCAGTTATTATTTTTGGAATACTGACAACTGTGCCACATGCATTTTTTCCCTCTTTGCCCTTCTTTTTTCTCTTTGCCTTTCTGAATCATATTAATGAAGATGGCAATGTCACTTCTAAGGTTAGAATACTCACTAAAGTAAACAATAACTAAGGTAGACAATTCATGCCTTAAAACTCATTCATTTCAAAATTTATAATAAACAGTTCATAGAATGAAAATCATAAAATCCTATGGCTTGTATTATTGAAATATCAAAGTTCTCAGCTTTAAATATATAAAACTAACATATTACATGTTTTCCAAAATAAAAGTTTTAAAACTTAGGATTCCATTTTAAACTTATTATCATCCACAGCTTCAAAACAAAGAATAATTAAATTAAACATTTTCCAATGTTTTTAGATACTGAATTAGTATTCTTGTGTGTTAATGATTCATATGAATTTTGTGAACATGCCAGAACAGCAAAAAAATTTTTTTAATTTGGAACCTTTCTTACAACTCCAAGCAGTAAACAGTTTTTACAAATGAAGATATCCAGACCAAATCATTCAGATACTTTCATCATTTAACATCCCAAATATGTATAAACCTATAATTCATAATGATTTATGATAAGAAAAGGTTCCATATACTATCTCCAAGGAACAAAAATTCAATTTAAAACCATGGGGAAAAAAAAACTTTTTAATGAGAATTTTAATAAAGTGTTTTAAAATTAGTATTTTTTACACCTCCTTTGCTTTAAAAACATAAAACTCTGCTAATTTTCTTATCTTAAATCATTATGAATTATAGGTTTATTACTTTGGAGCTTTAGCGCAAGTCATAGGCTTTTTAATTTACTTTTAATTACTTTTATTTTGAATTTATATATATATAGCAAGGCAACACTTATACTCTGTAAACATGAACACTGATCAGCTGACTGCATCCATGATGCACACTTTCACTTTTTCTAATAAAAGATTCTTAAGTAAAGAAATGTAATTGTATGATAAATGTACTAATAGCTTTGGGAGATTTTTGAATAATACTATACTTACTTTAAAAGATATGATAGGCTCATGATTCTTTATGAGGATATCCCATAATTCAAAGTTGCCAGTTGTTTTACAAACAAACAAAAATGATGCATGTGATGTGCTCCATGCTACATCAGTCACATAGCCATCTTGAGATCTAAAAATATCAAGATAAAATAATTTGTAGGACATTTTTTACAGAATTTGCCTAGATAGATTTTCATAATTTTTACTTACATTAAGTTTAACATGGGCGATTTAGTGAGATCTTCAGACCATATCTAAATAAATAAAAAAATTTCAATTGCTAACAAAAATGCAAAAATTTGGAAATTACAAATACATAAAAATATGTTTCAGGTATATTTATGAATAAATAAAAATACAACATAAAATAGAACAGGCAAGACTGTTCTGCTTGTTAAAGCAACCTCTTGCTTTATAAAGAAAAGAATATTGCAATCAGCAGGCTATAAAACAAAAGTGGATTTAATAAACTTTCATCAACATTTTTTTTCACCAGTCATCATAACGGAAGTTTCACTATAATAAGCTAATAAGCATGGATTGACTGTATATGAAAACCTGAACACAATTTTTTTTTATCTAGAGGATCATCTACGTAAAGAATTAAAAAAAGCAACATATTACAAATGCTTACTCAAAGAACTTAATGATGAAATCTAGGAATATGCATGCAGTATCAAATAATTATTGTTTAATACTTGTAATACATGCATTAAAATTCCTTCATGATATCATAACATTTATTATTATTATCTATGAATGCATGTACTTTATGTTATTTTTAGTTTTGCAACCACTTTATGAATTTTTGGCATATGGCCCATTAATGCATCTGTTTATCACAACAAAACATTTAAACATTTTTAGAATAATCTCAGGGCCATTTAATTAATGTTTAAAACATAAAGAGTATTTTTTTTTTAAATTTAAGGTCTGATAGGCTTGTTTCTGGACTTTAAGTCTGCATCATGATTTCCATGATAGAAGGGCTTTTCATAAAATTTCCAAGAGCATCGTTTTCCATTCCACTACTTTCCAGAGTCTATCAATTGTAATGTGATAACTTAGAAAGCACTATTTTCAAAGATGCAGTGGTAATTTTTAAAGTATGATTTGTTGCTTTATGAAGTTTCTTTCTTTGAAAGTCATTAAGTTAAAGAAACAGAATTTCTTCTGTAAATATCGGACTTAAAAGTTTCTCTTGATAGTACATTGAGTTGATTTTAATATTTCTTTCCACTCTTCTTATTTTAAATTTCCCATTGTAAGACATACCTGCAATAATCATAAACTCCACTCTGAAACTTTCTCTGCATTGATGAAACCAGATTTCTACATTTTGATCTCTTAATTTTCAGTAAAAAATAGACTTTTTTTTGTTGCAGTTATTTAGATAAGTCCATGCTTTATCAAGAATCACAACGTATTTCCAATTATCTCCTGCTAAGGGTTCTACAAACTGTTCTGCATTGAACTGCATGCCTTGGCAAAACTAATAAACTTTATGTTTTTTTAGCTTTTTTAAGCTGTAAATCTTTGTTAAGCATTTTATTTATTGTCGCTACAGATTTATTTAAAGACTTTGCAACTGGTTTCCGCATCAGCAAATTTTTTCTTGTTACCAATAATTTAGCTTTAACAACATTAGAAACAGAATACACACTTTTCAATAAATAAAGTAATAAACCAACATTTACAACTTAAAAAAGTTAAAAAAACATAATGTAAGCTTTTGCTCAGTAATGCGGCTCGATGCAAAACAATTTATAGAACCTTGTATGAAAACTATTTAGCAGGAGATAAATGGAAATACATTGTGACCCTCGATGTTATCAAAAATATATCATCATTATTATAGGTTTGCCTAAATGACTGTAATAAAAAAGGGCTTTTTACTATAAAAATTAAAAGGAGAAAATTTATAAACCTGATTCTGTTAATGCAAAAAAAGTTTCAGTAAGAGCTTTATGATTGTCGCAGGATTCTCTTATAATGGAAAATTTAAAATAAGTAGCACAGGAAAAAATTTTAAAATCAACTCAACACACTATCAAGAGAAAGTTTTATGGCCGATATTTACAGAAGAAATTCTGTTTCTTTATCCCAGTGACTTTCAAAGAGTGAAATTTCATCAACACAAATCAAGAAGTCATACTTCGAAAATCCAAAATTATACTTCTGCATTCCTTGAAAAAATTAAGACTGATACAGGTACTACATATTTTGAACATATTCCTGCAAAATGTCCTGATGTTTCACTTATGGACTTTTGTGCCGCAGGTCTCTGAGAGAGCTCTTTCTAAGCACAAACAGATGATGTTTGTGCTTAGACCACTACAACAGATGGACTGTGGAGAATAGTAGAAGAGGAATGAAAATCAATACCCCTGAAAATTTTGAGAGAAGCCCTTCTGTCATGCTAATCAGGATACAGACTTATAGTCTAGAAAAAGGACTATCAATTCAAACACTAATTAAACAATCCTGTAAGATCCAGTTGCGGCCAGTGTCATATCTTATACACATTTAATGACACTCAGATTAATCTTTTTCATTTATTTACAACATACTGAGTAACTTTATACCAAAAGATAAACTATATTAACAGGAACAGAATCACTAATTATGTAATTAGCTGTGAATATTCGG
>KK116251.1:805935-825770 GCA_000611955.2 Stegodyphus mimosarum | reverse complement strand
TTGAAGTGGACGTGCCTGAATTTTACAAATATTTACCAGCCAGGTTTGAAAATACTCGAAAATTCGCATATGAAATTATTTCCATGTTTGGTAGCACTTATCGGTGCGAGCAGTTATTTTCAGTCATGAAAGGTAATAAGTCTCCTATTAGAAACCGTATTAATGATGCTCACCTTGGGTCAGCGTTGAAAGTTATCACTGGAAACAGAATTTCTCCCGAAATAGGAAAGATAATAGCAGAGAAGAGATGTCAAGTATCAGGGCATAAACATTAAATTTTTCCTGTTCTTTTCTATATAAATATATATATATATGTTTATTATTGTATTATTCGAAATAAATCTACGTTTCTATGAATATTGATTTTTTTTTTGTTTGCGGCCCGCCTAAAGTTAAACCTTGTTTGTTTGGCCCAAGTGTACCTATGAGTTTGACATCCCTAGTCTAGATCAACGGTTCTCAACATTCTGACCAACACATACCATCTAAACAAAAATTGAAAAACTTTAGTACCACCACTACATTTTAAAATGATTATTTTTCAATTTCTCAATAGAAATGTTAAAAAAAATAATAATAATAACATTTTGGCATTAGCACAACCAACTGGCTATTTGTACTAAATATGCACACATTAAAAAATATTAGAATAAAAATTGGTTACCATTTTAACTATAAAAATTTAAGTTATAATACTTTAATACTAAAATTTAGGTTTTTTAAGACAGATCAATTTCTTTATGTCTCGTCTTATTTCACTTAGTTTTAATTGTAAATTAGGATCCACAAGTAATTTTGTTCTGTATTTATTTTTCAAATATAACATGGAATAAAGTCCTTGTTCACACAAATAGTTTGTGTAAAAAGGCAATAAAAATTTAACAGCTTTATTTGAAATGCCTTTAAATTCTTTTTTCTGGTTCAGCAAAAAATTAACAAGTATGTTATTTTTAAAACCTTTAGTTAGAGTTCAATCACAGGAAATTTCTATCAATTGTTCTTTTTCTGAAATAAAGTTTCAGGTACATTTGAACAAATGGATTTCTAATCCAATTTTTTTAAGGCAATAAAAATTTAATAGCTTTACTTGAAATGCATTTAATACCCCCCCCTTTCAGCCAAAAGTTAACAAGTGTGTTATTTTTGAAATTTTCAGTTACAGTTCAATCACATGAAATTTCTATCAATTGTTCTTTTCCTTTACAAGATAAAATTTCATGTAAATTTCAACAAAATGTATTTCTAATTTTTTTTTTTATAATCCTCGGGAAAAACATGTTGAAATTATTTATCAATGAGAAACAATGATTTTTAATGTCGGATGCTGATTCTTCTTTTATTTTCAAATTATTTTCAGTTAGAAAATTTTCTAAACACGGTAAAAAGCTTAAAATATTATTATCCAATTCTTTGATTGTTAATTCGATATATTTATCATTGCATTTATTTTATCTCTAATGGTAAACAAATTAACACTTTGTAATCCTAAATTTAATTCATTTAACTTTCCAAAAATATCAGCTAAATATGCTAAACAAGCCAACCATAATTCACTAAACAAACATTTTTGAAATTCAAATTTTGAATCACAGAGTAAAATTTGAATTTCTGATCGATGTTCAAAAAGACGATCTAAAACTTTGCCTCTGTATAACCATCTTACTTACGAATGTAACTAAAGCGTTTCATGTTCACTGCCCATCTCTTGGCATAAAATCGTAAATATTCTTGAATTTAAAGGTTGGCTTTTAATAAAATTAACAATTTTCACAGCTTGATTTAAAATGATTTTCAAGTTTTGGGGGATTGTTTTGGCTATTAAAGCTTCTTGATGAATGGAGCAAGGAGTAAACTTAGTTTCAGGTGGGACTTTCTTTATTTGAGAAATAACACTGGAATGTTTTTCCGTTAAAGCCCGAGCTCTGTCATTGCATATGGCAATGCACTTATTCCAAGGAATATTATTCTCAGATATAAAATTGTCAATTACTTTGGCAATTTCATTTGCAGTTGCTCTATTATGAAGAGATTCACAGAATAAATACTCTTTGGCAGTTTGTTTATCTTCTTTGAAACATATGTAAACTAATAATTAAAAAAAATTCTTTATATCAGTACATTCAGCTAATTCCAATGTGAAATACTCACTGAGTTTTTTTTTTAATGTCTCTTGTATGAAATTTGCCATTTCATGAATTCGTCGACTTACTGTATCATTTAGGCTTTCTAGGTAACTAGCTTCCAAAGCTTTTTCACTTAAAGTAACACAACCTTTCATTACTTGTTTACTATTTTTGAATTCCAATAATTTCCTCTTAAAATATTCTTCAGATTTATCTTTTAAATTGGCATGCTTAGATTCAAAATGTCTTTTTAAAAACAATGGTTTCATACTTTGATTGGATAATTTCCATCTCCATTCCAAGTAAACCCAAGCGATAAGTAACTTTCATTATATTTTCTATAAACAATTTTTCTTTTCTTTTCAATATTCTTAGTGCTAGTAGATTGTCCTGTATCCATCACCTGTCAATCCTAGCCATATTTCCATTTTGAAAAATCTAAGTTTGTTTTATTATTTTTTCACAATATTTAAATATGCAATACATTAGAGTTCTTCAAAAACAAATGACGATATTCTCAAATCACGTAGAAGAGTAAGGAATAGAAAGCAACAAGAAGACAAAATACCTACTGTTAGAGACAGCAAATCAATGTAAAAAAATTATTGTAATTGAAAATGGAGCAATATGAGCCGGAAATGATGGCGATATAAAGTGCAGACATGAAGACAACCCTGGTAGACATGCTACTAAAGGGTATTTACAGGGTATTTCATCAGCTATCTTCTATTTTGTAATTTCATTAAGTGGACATACCAATTCAGAATAGTTTGGAGTACAGTCTCCATAGTAGTTCCATAGATCTAACAAACTTCTGAGCTGCTTGTTTGTCTTCAGATTTGATAATCTGGAAATAGCTTTTGTTTTCTCAGGATCTACTTGATGTTTCCTAAGAACCAATTACATAATCCAAATACTTAATTTTTGGTTTGGCAAAATCACATTTCCTGATATTTACTGTAAAACAAAGCTCTTCCAATTTATTAAGTATCATATCTAAATGAATCACACAAGATCTCCAGTCTTTTGAAAAAAATACGATATCATCAATATATGCTCTGCCAAAATATCTGTATTCATAAAGTGCTTTATTGATTTTCTTTTGAAACACTGCTGTAGCATTTTCAAAATTCATAACTTTAAATTTGTATGTAGTTGATGGGTTTTAAACAAAGCATAATCATGACTTTCAGGATCCAGGGGAATAGCCCAATATCCTTGTAATAAATCCTATGTTGATATTATATCAACTTGTCTTACTGAATGTATACATTTTGCTGCACTTTGCACTGGAAAATCATCAGTAATCGTTACAGCATTTAATGTATGGTAATCAACACACAGTCAAATTCCTCTGCCTTTCTTGTTTCACAAACTATAGGATGTGTAATTTCAGCACTACTTTCTGCTATTAAATCAAGTTCTAACAGCCCTTTAATTTGTTCATCAAGTTTGGCCTTAGTACAGAAACAGGATAAATATGCGGTTTTTTCCTTTCGTCACTGAGTTTTAATTTTGTTTTATGATAGCCCACTTTTACAATTTTCACTTTATCTGTAAATAACAATTTGTGCGTTCTTATGATTTGCCAGTTTGCTGCTATTGATTACTCCTTAATTGCTCAAGTTTCAGTTTCTGGATAGCACTTTTTATACCTTGAGATGAAGCTTATGGAGTTGATTGGATCTCTTTAAATTCTTCTTCATTTACGAAGATATAACTCAAGTGGTGTTTACTCTAGTAAATATGCTTTCTGATTTTATTCACATGAACATGTCTTATTTTCCCATCAGACTGTTTGACTTCATATGAATAAAGTGGACAGTACCTTATCAATCTTGTGTACAGTTTATTGGATGAGTCAGGAATGAGCAAATAAATATATCTCTTACTTTAAATTCTTTAGGAACAGCTCAGTGATTAAAGCGATTCAAATAAGCTGCCTGTCTCTCAGATGCTATCAAAGATGCTTGATCAGCTGCTCATTCTATGTTTATTTTCATTTTCTCTAAATAATCAACAACTGACTGCTTCATATTTAAAGGATCAGTATCTCACCACTCTAAATGGGCTTCAGAGCACTCAACTGGCCTCTTATCTCTTGACCATAGGTTAACCCAAAAGCGAAACCCCTGTAGTAGAATTCGGAAGCTCTTTGTAAGCACAAAGCAAATATGGTAGATATTTATTACATTTATATTACTCTAACCATATTAGATGTATCTGTGTGAATGGCATGATGTAAAGCATTTTTCAAAACTCTACAGTATTTCGCTGCAAGACCATTACTAACTGGATATTCTTGTCAGCTGCACCAATGTAAGATCCATTTGTGGCTGGTGTCATGTCAGAGTTAAACACCCGTGAGGGGGACTATATTAACAGAGCCAGAATCATTGATTATATAATTTGCTGTATTGAAACAGCCATCCTCTCTTGCCAAAAGCCTGTCTCCAACTAACTTTTTCCTTCACCTAGACGACGCTACTTACTTTTAATATTAAAGTTTAGGAGGACTAGGTACTATAGTCTCCGATATCATTCTAAAAATGTGCAAATACCCTCTATGCACAGCAAAAGTTTATAATGTATTGGTTTACAAAATTCTAAAATATGAAGCTCATTAAATGTGAAACTGCTTAACAAAATATTCAAAAATATGAACTTTAAAAAAATGAAATTATTTTAAATGTACAGTAATTTTTCAAAACTTTAAAATTACTTCACTTACTTTAACTCCAAAAGCATCACATGAGGCAAATAATTTCGGAAGGAATGCATTTCGTTCTATTCTTAAAACTGGACCTGATTGCGTATAATAGCAGGACGATATCATTTCGGCTGGCTCTTTGAATTTACGATTGCAAGACAACATGACTCCTTGTTCTGTACCCATCATGAAGCGATGAGGCTGATGGGTGAAGAAGGAGATTTAAAATTAATTGATTTAAACACAGCTTTCCCCAAAAATTTAATAAAAGTATCTGGGATACTTCAAATTCATCAACTGACATTCTGTGCTTTTCTTATATTATAAACAGATTTCAACATAAAAAGGTATTTGTTAGAATCACAAGTGCTATAATTTATATAAAAAGGCATCAGAATAAATAAATTTACCTAGATGTAGAAAATTATTATCCATCATAATCAATATTAAAGTTTAACTGATATTGAACATACACTGCCAGCCACCGATACTCTAACAATATTACCGACCTTGACTTGGTTTTACTGTTATCATTGTGTCAATCCTAGAAGCTGTCCTGGATGTTTCTTAAAAGAAACATTTTTATATCTCTTTTTCTCTCCTTTTCTTGTCATTGCTCTTTGTTCCGGAAGGGGGAGAGGCGACAAGAGCTAATCAACTTCAGCTCAGTTAAAGCAAGTACATATTGTATTCCACCATTTTTCTGGTAATCTTCTATCATGAAAAGTTCTTAAATTTTTATGCAACAAAATTGAACATGATGGAAGTGTAATGTTAACAGCTGGCCACTGGAAACTGGCTCAGTCACTTGTTTTCTTATTTAGCAAAGCTGGTAAGGAGGAAGAGATAAGATGCTTAGATTAACAACCAATATGATATGATTTTGAACGTGACTGCTAAACAATATCTGCCAGGCACTGTCATAGCTATAGGAGGCAGGTCCACCTGAAGTGGCAGCATCTTCACGTGGAATATAATATAGGTTTTAATCACATGAATCATCAGAGCAGAAAGATTAATTGAGATTTATTAGATTATAACAGAGTTCAATAAGTAAGATACATGCCAAACAAATTTTAATGTAGAAGTCAAACAACAAAAACTCATGGTTTATTTCGATGTAAAATCATTATTCACCAATGTTCCAGTGGATGGTGCACTAAGATGTCTAGAAACCAGACTTCGCGAATTTCATTTCTCTTGAATCGAAATTGATGAGCTAATTTCTCTCACTCAACTCTGTTTGAAACAAACACATTTTGTTTTCCAAAAAAAATATTACAAGCAAACTGAGGGATTAGCATGGGAAGCCCCCTCAGTCCCATCCTGGCTGATATCTACATTGCATTATTATAAATCAAAATTGTTTGAAACTTTAAAGTTCCCGGTATGGTTCCACTAGGTAGACGATACTTTTACCCTGTTTGAAGGTAATAAAGATGATTTAAATAAAGTTCTTTCAACAATGAATCCCATTGATCCTGCTATTCAGTTCATTTTTGAACTTGAGACTTGCAATTCTCTTCCGTTTCTCGACATTCTGGTCACACGTAACACATCCAACTTCAGTACTACGGTTTACTGTAAACCTTCATTTTGCCTTCCACCACACTTCAAATCATGTCATCAGGACTAAACAAAAGTTAGCTTCATTTTATTCCTATGTTTTCCGTGCTCTTCAAGTTTGTTCCTCCAAACTATCTCTCAATGTTGAACTAAATTATTTAAAAGCAATAGCTATTGACAGGGGCTTTTCACCCAACATTATTAATCAAGCAGTTAAAAAATTCTCATCTCAACACACCAAAAGGCAGACTCTTGTTTTAGGAGATTATAAAAATTCTGTTGTCATTCCCTTCTTTCCATCAATTAGCTATAAAGTTGCACGTATTTTACAGAAATTTAACTTTCGGGTCATTTATTCTCCCATAAATAAAATTCTGAGTTCCATACTCAAAGTTTCCATTCCGGATACGAATTCCTGGGGTATTTACAGGATTCCTTGGCAGTGTGGTTTAATTTACATTGGCCAAACTAAGAGAGCCTTAAAATTTCGCGTTAAGGAACATGAGGCACATGTTAGAAAAAAGGAAATACAGAAGTCTTCTGTTTTTCAACATTGTTGGTCCGAAAATCACACTTTCAATTTTTCTACTGCCAAAACTATTCAAAAAACATCTTCCATTGGTGAACTAGATTTTCTAGAGGCATTTCACATTCAAAAAAATCTTTCTGTTCTAGTTAACGACCCTAATTCCAATCCATCTTTGCTTTCAGCCTTTAAAGGAATTATGTTTTAATTCTGGATTCATCAACAGATGGCGCCAGTAGCTTGTCTCCTGTCTAGGCTTTCTTATCTTACCTTATCTAATCATTATATCTCATCTCGTTCATTTGTGCTTTTGCAGCTGAGGATGGTGGTTCGGTAAAACCATCAAAAGTAGTCCTGTGAAAATTTAAAAATATAACGCTGATTTTTGTTGTTTGACTTCTAAATTAATAAAGTTCAGTAAGGTTATCTGTCTAAGGGGTGGGATGTCTTTATGGAGAAAATATTTTATGCTAAGAACTTAAAAAATGGGAAATGACTCATGTTTACATTACACACTGGCTTGTATCCACCTAATGCATACGTGAATGTTACACATAACTTTAAGTTACACATAAAACAGCCAGACCATTGTTTGGAATTTGATTCCAAGTCAAAATAACAGCATTTAGCCATCTTATCCACTCAGGCATTGGCAAAGTGAAGAATCACAAGATGCCAAATTGAGACATGAAACTGAATTGAGAACAGAGAACTTTTTATACTGAAAAGAGTTTCAAAGAAATTACAAAGAGATGTCAGTTTCTGGCTAGGCCATCCTTACGCTGCAGTATCATTAAGTTTTCTTGAAGGAGGACATGAAGAATGCGCAGTACATCGGACCTCGATTGCTAGTCAGACATGCTATCCATTTACACCACAAAAGCATGCAGTAAGGAAAGAGGATTTACCTTACACCATCGAAACTTTTGAATGAAAAATGTGAATGATAATTAAATTATGTTCTTATTGATATAAACAGGAAAACTTCCCCATGGAAAAATAAATAATTCAAAATTTTATTTCAGTTACTGATTGGGAAAATGAAAGAGGTAGAAGGGTAGTCACGTTTAAATTATATAATTTATTCTAAAATAAAGTCTACAAAATGAAATTCCAAATACTGTAATTCTACTTCGTAGTTTCTTCACACTTGCTAAAAGTATTATTTCTTGTAAGAGTTTTCTAGATACAAATCAGAATAAAAATACCTAAGATCTAAAAATGAGTATCTTGTATTTAATAATACTGTAGTCTCTACAGAAGACAGTAAAAAAACAAACTCCTAGAATGTCATCAATGATTTTGCTAAAGCTGACCTGACCGCATTCTGCCTGAAAACTATCAGATTCTGACTCATATATACACGTGGGAAAAAGATAAAAAACTTCCATTCAGTAGGATTTGAACCAAGATCACACTACTAATGTTCAGAAGTCTTAGCCACTTGCCAGTTAGCAAACCTGGTTAAAAAAAGAATAAACAGAGAGATGGAATGTAAATATGATATAATAAGTATGCTTACCAGTGTAGGATCATATTCAAGGCATGTAATGCTATATGATTTATTCTCGTTTGACGTGTCTCCAAGTTTTTGGTCAAAATGCATTACTTGAGTTGGAGATGATATGTTTCTAGCATCCCAACAAATAAGCTGAAAATATGCATAATATAAATTATTTTAAGCAAATGTATTCATTATTGAAAATTTAAGAACTACTTTACAAATAAAAGCCAAAATCTTATCATAAGATGATCTCTTCCCCACCAAAATTTTTCATTTGAAAAACAAGTAAAAGAATGAGAAAGAACCAACGACACCTAATACCTATTATTAACCTCTTAATACAGTTTTTCAGTTAAAAGAAAGAGTTAAAGAATAATAATAAAAAAAAAGGCAGAGAAAAGAACACTTTCTGAATTTTTTTTGCCACATTAAAGAGTTAATAAAAAAAGATTTCAGTCAGTGTTTACATAATTAATAAAAAATAGATTTCACACTTTTCAAAAATGTCTGATATTAGTAGATGAAAACCAACATTAGTTAACATATTTTAATTTAGCAGAAGCCCTTTCAGCAATTGAATAATATCTTCTTCTTTGGCTGCAACTTAAGTACAAATAACACAGAGGTAAACAGAATTTCAAGAATTTACTAGTAGCTAACAAAAATGTGATCTATAGTGGAGGAAAAGAAATTAGGTCAGTATTTAAGTCACTGATTAATTTTACTGACATGGTAAAATTTTAAAAAAATCTAATTCATTAACTAAGGAAATTTTTTGGATGATTTTAGCAAAAGTAAAGCTGAATTTGTAGCTTTCAGTCCAACAATGCTGTGCAATATATGATTTACTTCTTTTTGTTTAACATGCAATTTATATTTCTTGATGAGAAATATTAAAGCACATCACATTTGTCCAAAATATCGGGTTTTAACGAAAGTTCCCTGCCGCCACAAATATCGTGCGCACAAACAGTTCACATTGTTGTATTTAATCAGATTTTGTCAAACGATTTTTGACATTTGAAACAAAGAGAACACTGTGTTGTGAAATTTGTAAAAAAAATATCGTTATCATTAAGTACAAGGTGTCTGGAATGGAACTATCATGCTATCAGATTAGAACCATCTTTTTTCTTCCTGCTCTATTGCGAAAAGTCGGCTACAGAATATCACCAAATCATGTATACAGTTACTAACGTTAAACAGTTTGCATTGCTGTGTTTAATCAGATTTTGTCAAATGATTTTTGGCGTTTGAAACAAAGAGACTTGCTTTACAACACTGTGTTGTGGAATTTGTAAAAAAATACTGTTATATCAAGTACAAGGTGTCTGGAATGGAACTACCACACTATCAGATTAGAACCATCTTTTTACTTCCGGTTCTGTTGCAAGAACTCAGCTACAGAATGTCACCAAATCATGTGTACAGCTTTAGTAACTAATGTTGTATCATATAACAGTGTTAAAGTTTGGTATATGAAATTGAATTTGTTTCTGAACATTTTTTGGCAGAAAACTTTTGTTACATACAGATATCAAGATTAATATCGGAAAATTATACAACTCTCTGAAAAAAATTCAAAAAATGAAATACACACAGGAATTTGTAATCTATGCATTATTAATACAGATTTCATAATTGTCATTCAGTTTATTTCAGTTGCAGATAATGGGGTATGTTAGAAGAAATTTTTCAATTATCTTATGGTATTCATTATTAAAATTATTAGACTGTTAGAAGTCCATTTTATTTATAACATGTAAGGTATAAAATAATACTTGCTACAAAATATCATGCCACAAGTGTTTGAAAATTCTTTGATGCAACATTTGTGTCATCTAGCACTAGTGTTTCTGCATGTACTGCCCAACAGAGACAAACAAATACAATGAAAGAATGAGTGGAATGCGATGAAAATAGACAAAGATGAATATATAAATAAGTGATTTTAATTTCAAAAGACATTGCAGTACAGCAAAAGAACATACAAAATAATCAGTAGGGAGCACAACCATCTCTTGCGTCAATGCAAAAAGCAACGCAAATCAGTAAGGGGACAGTGTCTTAAAGAGACAGATGATCATACGCTTTCAACCATTCTTCACAATGCATCCTCCAACTCAAGCTGGGGCAGCTAGAGCAAATGATGGCCAATAATGCAATACAAATGCTCGAGTGGTGTGAGACCTGGAAATATTGGTAGGAAATGAAGTATTTGAAATTGTTCGTGCTGATACTGGAGCATCCAAAGCACATTCTGCATACTATTGACAGTCGTGCTTATTTGGGCCTACTGCATGCCTTCAAATGTATTGATCCAAGTATGCTGATGTCCATCTAAAGCAAGATTTATGCCCTCTTCTCCAAATCTTTTGCACAATAGATACATACAGGTGCATTTCAGCTGCAGTATGACGGATGGCCAAACCAGCTGTTCATAGGCTTAAAACGAAACCTCTCTGGTAAATGTTTGATTGCCGAAATTGATGTCAGATTGATTGTGTTTGCCAGATATGTTTTCAACTGAGGTGAAAAATATCTCAAAAAACAGGTTTCCCAAAGGACAGAAAGTACAAAGTATTGACTGCTTTGGCATTTCCTTTCCTTTTATCTCAACAACTTATCATGTGACAAGTTTGCTTTCTATATCATTTAAATAAATTGCTTAGTTGCATATTTATTGCAATTTATACAGTTATACATTAAAGTTTTAATGGTACTTCATTTTTCTGCCAGATATTGTCTATTTAAAGTTACAAATTTAAATCCAGACTTTTAATCATTCTCATTTTGGGATACAAATAAGAAAACAATGATTACTTTTCCATCTGTTGATCCACTAAAAAATTCCAGTCCCGTTTTCGAACTGATCCATTTGATATCTGATACACTTTCTTTATGACTTTCTTGTAAAGGTGATAATTGTTGTGGATGCCCACCAGCTCTAACATCCCAAATACCTAATAAAAATAATTTTTTTAAAAATCATTATTAACACAATTTAAAGCTTCGCTAAATTACTAAACAGAAAACAAACAGTCTGGAACACCCCTTTAAAAAAATAATCCATTTTTCAAAATAAAGCTTAAAGTTACAAATAAAATATGTCGTATAAGAAGCATATAAAAATTACACCTTCTAAATATAACACTTCTGATATCAGTTATGAAATACAAAATATTATGTGAATTCAGTTTCCATTCAGATTTCTAGTGTGATGTATATGCAGTTAATATGCTAGATTTGAATACGTTTTTCTGAAACCAAATAAATAACATCTATTTTATTAAAATACCATATTCACCCACATATCCTTCTACCCTTTCTAATTAATCTTATTTCTTCAAAATAAAGAGTGAAATATTGCATTGTGTTTCAGAAGGAAAAGCTTCTTTGAAAAAATATAGCGCATTAAAAAGCACAGACAGGATAGACTTATTTATATGACTGTCAATAGTATTCCAAAGAAGTTAATTAAAGCTATTAATTTTGACAGCATTATTTTTACTTAAACAATGCAAATTTACTACGTGTGAACTGTACATTGTCACCATACATCAGATTTTGTAAATACCTTATTTCCTCCCATATTTTCCATCCTAGCTTTTAAGTGCTTGGTTTCCAAAAATTTTCAAAATATTTGCATAATTTTCCTTTACCTATATTGTGCATAGCTTTTTCATTTGAAGTCTACTGTATTGGCAAATTGGTTATTTTTATTTTATTCAGTATATTCAATCTGTATTTGCATTTTTGTATTAGCATTTCAGTAATTTTATTTTTCTGCTGCATTTATTATTTGAAACGCATTTTGTGCAGATTCTTTGTACAGCTACTTGGACGTGGTAGGTGTTCTGATATTTAAGAAATTTTACAAACATGTGATTTCACTTTACTTCTATTCTTTACATTCCAGCTCATAATAACCATATCTACTGCTGATGTTTTCAGTCTTTCAAAATCCAGGTCTTTTGTTTGTCCATCTTCTTTGTTCCTCTGATGTGCCTCTTAGGAACTGAGATCAAGGCTCATTCACGTGAGGTGCATCTGACACTTTATAAGATAATTAAGCCTGACACATCAGATATTGTAATATTAATATTATTATCTTAGTGGAATGTAGGTTTCCTTGATATAAATAATATTATGATAGTCATCAATCATTTATGATAGTTATCACTTTTTATTTATTCTGTTTTTATTTAACCATGTTCTTTGGAAATTGAATGATTTGCATGATTTTCCTCTCTTGATTTTTGGATGATAAAATTAATTAAAAAAGGGGGGATACGATAATATGCTGAAAAGGTATACATGACAGAATATATAATATAATGGTACTCATCAAACAAAAACTTGCAATAAAACATTACAGGTTTCACGACTTGGCTATTAGCTAAATATGCACAAATGATTTTGTTATGCTCAGAGGCAATGAAAGAAATAAATCCCCAAACATTGCACCATGTTTGATCAGTGATTGATTTCTGGGTTAGATATATTCTCCTTGACAAAAAATCACAATACTAGAGGCTTGACAAAACAGGCCACTTTTTATGTACAACTTTGTATTACAAAAACTTCATTTGAACCATTAGGTACTTCATGAAGAAAGAATTCATAAATCTGATAGTAGATACAACCTACTGTATGCTGCAGAAGAACACACGTTTCTTCTTTATTAGGTATCAAATTCAGACCGCTTTTTATTTCAATTGGGATATTTCTTATGTATGATGCAGTTCAGATAATCAGCATATAATTATTCTAGTTTATTACAATCCTATTTAATATATTAAACAGCTTCTCACATTGTTTATGTTTCCACTCAATTTACTAAATTAACCACTTTTGATCTGATAATATTAGACAATCAGATCAGACAAAATTCAATGTCAAGATATCAAACAAGATTCTATTCTAATAACATTAGATACAAGTCATAAATCCCTTGTGTCTGGCTAATAAACAAGTATTTAATTTTTAAATAATTTCAATTGCCATCAATATCAGGAGAGAACAGAACCATAGA
Source organism: Stegodyphus mimosarum (assembly GCA_000611955.2). NCBI lineage: Eukaryota > Metazoa > Arthropoda > Arachnida > Araneae > Eresidae > Stegodyphus > Stegodyphus mimosarum. Next base: position 812,306 of record KK116251.1, on the reverse strand, counting down.
TTACATTCTAAGTGAAAACCGAGGTTATAAAAAAAAATTCACCTATTTGTCCATTATCATGTCCACCAATTAAAAGTTCCAGGTCCCTGGGAGAATACTCCACACAAGATAGTTGAGCAGTTGGTGTCAGAACACAATAAGGAAAATTAGCATTTTCTGTAAAGAAAACACACACACAATAATATATATGTATATCATTTCTTGATAAAAAATTGGTTTTAATGTAGATGAACATTCTTAACACATCTCTGATAAACTAATGCAGCAAGCATTCTTGAAGAACTTACACATTTTTAAGATGTTGTGAAAGCTAAGATGTTAGTAACCTAGCCAGAGAATCAGAGATGAATTTGACGTGTCCGAGATGAAAACTTGACTCGGAATGAGTTAGTTTGTTTAGCTTTAATTTGATTGGTTAATATATAGTTTTGGTTCCTAAATTAGAAATCATTCTTAGTTGAAGCTTTACATAAGTGTCTGCATTAATGTTATGTAAAAATCATGAGTAATTTTGAAATGACATAGTTAAAGCACTTTATTATAAGTGGTTGCTATTGTTAAAAAAAAAAGAGAGAGAAGGATCCAAATTAAAAAGTAAGATCCAAGGGACTATTACAAAATAAAGTTTGTAATAAACAGAATTTCCATACCCTGACATTTTAAAGTAATTATTATACTTTAAAAAATAAATTATTTTAACAAAGCTTTGCAAAATCACAGTACATTTATGAATTTGCCTCAGCAAATTTTCCTACACATATATCTAGCAGTTTCTGCATTAATGTCGCTCAAAAGACAGTCCAAAACTGAATGTTTGGTGTGCTTCATCTCATGATGAAGTCATGTCTCATGATTCCCCCCCCCTTTTTTTAGGAGCAAAAAATACCGAGAAAGATGTTATTAAAATGTGGGTTGGAATGCGTTTTAGCCCACTGCTTGGCGGCGATTGTTTTTGAATGAGCAATAAACGCGCCAACATAGGTAACTTCGTATATCCGCCAACATGGCTGACTGTTTTTACGTTGCCTACATTGTGCAATTCGCTGAAGTTTTTTTAAGTTTAAAAGGAACGCTGTGCACATGGCATTTTCTTGTAATTTATTTTCGTTATTTTAGCTTATTTTGTTCATTTGTGTACGTTGCCTACATTGTGCAATTCGCAGATGTTTTTTTTAAGTTAAAACGGAACAGTGTGTACATGGTATCGTTTGTAATTTTAATGCCCTTTTAAAAAAAATTCCTTTCTTCGATGCCATTTTGGTTACGTTTTCGCGGAGCGTGTCGGGAAGGTTATGTAACGGCATAAAACGTGTAAGTATTACAACATAAAATGTAAATAATTAATTTAAACCTAACTGACAAATATTTTAATGATCATAATGTTCGTTTTGCATATTATTTTATTATCTTTTTGTGGCAACAGTTTCCATACTAATTAATGCTTCAGAATTCTATGTTTTGTTTACAATAGGTTTTCGCAGAGCGTTTCGGGACGGTTGCAATTGCAAAGACATTTCGCAGAAACGCGCCGAATTGGCGATTTTCAAAACATCGCCAAGCAGTGGGCTAAAGCGCATTTTCACCAAAATGTGTTCACAAAACTTTGCAGTTCTTCAATTACATCATTTACAATCAACAATGAATTTATAATCGAATGAGGTTCTGCCATGTTAGAGGAATTATCTTGATTGAGAAGTTTCTGAATGATGGAATGGCTCCAGTGGACCAATTTCCTGTCCACTTTGCTCTTCAAATGTTACCCCTTTGGATTTATTAAATCAAAACTTATAAAAATTAATTACCATACAAAGCATAAGCAAATATTTAAGAATAATTTTTTTCAGACTAAGGATAAAGAAATCTGTGCTTAAAGAATTTCATAAAAAATTTCTTAATTCCTGTAGCAGTTAAACTAAAAAACTTCTCTTGACTTATATTAATCAGAAGTCATTCCATATGCTTGATATATTAAAGCATTAGTCTAATTATTATGAAATTCATTAAGATTCATTCTGAAATATACTTTAATTTTATTTTTTAAACCTAATTTTTATACTGTCTCCTATTTTTGATGGAATATTTGTTTCAATTTTAGGCAGTCTGATTCTTATAAAATCCTACATGAAACAAGTCATTTAACTTCATTAAGCTATCTGGGTGCTCTACATAAATTGTTATTAAATAACAATTTGTCAAGTTACTTGTGCTGTTATTATTTCATGATAAACCAAAAATGTGTAACTCTTACCAATATCCCACACATATGAATCAAAACATGGATTCAGAGGTGAGTTTACAACTTCACTGTATGTATGAGCTGCAGCAATTTTACATCCATCTAAACACCAAGTGAGATCAAGAATCTTCCTTTTTAATTCAGAGTAGTCTCTACAAAGATATGGGAAGAAAATGTAGTAAACCAAATGGAATTTGCTTAATTTTAAACAATAATAAAAATTTTCATTGAATATAATGTACTCTTCTCTGGGCCTAAAAGCTGACAGCTGCCTCTCTCTAAAAAATCTATTGCAAATTTTCTTCCCATTCTATATGGACACATAACAATTTATTAACCATAATATATCAAATTAATTAACCAATTTTCCAGTGATTTCTTTTCTAGATGTAAAAATGAGTCAAAATTGCAAAAATGTGATCCCTTTTGTAATTATTTCTGTAAGTCAAAAATATATAATCCATTCAAAATTAGGCAAAACAGCAACTTTATTTTCACATATATTCCGGATAAAACTCTGTTGATTTCAAGGGCAACCAATCACAGGTACCTCTTCTTCAAGAGCAAAAATAGTCTACAAAATAGGAGATTATTTATATCAAAAGTAATTTTTGATACTTCCTTATTTCAGCAGCCTCCAAGATTAAATTGCTAATCAATCAATATATCTTATCAAAATTTCGTCACATATTCTTATACCTCATTACATGATGCATTTCGATTGATTAGCAATTAAATTTTGGGGGCCACTTTAATAAGGAAATACCCAATTTTTTAAATCTTATGTATTTCATGCTCTCGAAGTTTATTCTTTAGAACAAACTAATGAATTAAGTTTTTTTAAATGGTCTGCTCTCAACAGATTTAAGGTACTATTCTGTTATTGGGACCAGATTCAGAAATGTATGAATGTGTATTTGTATATATGTGCATATTTGCCAACCTATAACACTCAAAATTGGGGAGAATTTTTTTAGAAATTGGAAGATTTATTTTCAATGACAAAAAAATTTTTAAATGATAAGAATATATTTTTTTAATAATGAATTAACTTCCAATCATTACTAATTAGTATCTGAAAGTTCAGTTATTAATTCTTAAATGCAAACAGTACATTCAGCATTAATAACCTTTTGGTCCTTTGTTGCCATAGTTTTTTTCAATGGAACTCATGCTGGCCATGTGTTTTTGTGTACGAACGTGTTTGAGAACATCGGCCCTTCCACCACGCGAAATCGAAAAATCGCAATGACAAATGGTACACATTGTAAATGCATTACATATCCTTGAGGAAACATTAGAAGAAAAGTTATCTGTGTACAATTTTTTAAAAGTACCTGAGTATTTCACCTTTGTCGCAGACATAACTAATACGAAATATCGTATTACAAAATAACAACCCCGATCTTGCTTTGTGCTTATTCGCCTAATATGTGCCAGATGACACGCAGTGGCACTTGATGCTCATTGGAGAAATGGAACATGAAGTTTTCGGACACGTGTTCTCGCTCATAAAGCAGAAAAGTGCCATAATTTCTCACTGATGAAATTACTTTGGTTTTCTATGTAGTCTAGAGAAAAACCAAGTGCTTTCAGACACCCCAAATCACTTTTTTGGGGGATGCAAATAACGAAGTATTAAGCCAAGCTAAATAAAAATTGTGAGAAATTTTAAGCATACGAGAAATTCGGGAGAAATATATTGTAAATCGGGTTGGCGAGAGAACGGTCAGAAATTGGGAGAGTTGGCAACTCTGTATGTGTACACATATACACACACATACATTCATACTTATATACATGCATATATGAACACATAGATGCATACATATGTACATTTCTGAACCCAGTCCTGATAACAGAACAATACTGGATTTTCTCCTATACTCGAAAGCTTTTAAAACATTTTCATCTCTTGCCATTAAAGAAAATACTGTGCTGTTAGAAATAACATTAAAAATAATCATTCTATTTCCTCCTTATATCAGTTATAAAATTGCACGGATTCTCTGGAATTTCAATTTTTTGGTCATTTTCTTTCCCATCTATAAAATTTGTTGTTTGATTTTTAAAGATTCTGCTTTAATTCTTAAGAAATTTATAGTGGATCTTGGCAATGAGCTTTGAGATATCTCTGGCTAACTAAATCAAAGAACATAAATTAAGTCCAAAAGAGGAGAAATAAATAAATTTTGATAGATAACAGTTAGAAATTTAATCTCAATTTTGACTTTGATTCTAGAAAAATTATTTATAAAGCTTCTTCGGTTAATGAACTGGATTTCTTTGAAGCTTTTCACGTACACAAAAATTTATCTTCTTCGCTTAATAACATTAATTCTAATCCAGTTATACCTAATATTTTTAGAATTCTAATTTTTCATGTTTCATTAATATATTCTTTGACAGATAGCACTGTGCCCATGTTCAATTTATTCTGCCCATTGCTTTCCATATGGTTACTGCTCTTCCCAATTTGCAAATTCTCCCCCCCCCCTTGAAGAAAAGGGACTTGTACCTGATAGCCCTTGAAATTTTCAGAATTTTATTCAAAATCTACATAAAATAAGGCTGCTGTTTTGCCTCATTTAAAATTTTACATAACACTTTTCTCTTTCAATTTGATCAATCATTTTAATCCTTTCTTTGCCAACAACTTGATAGCATTGATGATGGTGTTTCAGGGCTAAAATGAACATTCAAACTTCAAAATGGAGAAAATGCCAAAATTTAGAAATTCAATTAAAACAGCAGAATATATTTGAAATTCATTGTAAGCATCTATTCATATCTAATAAAAAAGGTAATCAATATTTTGATACTGCTCTCAAAAACATATAACTTTTGCTTAAAAAAAAGCAACATTTTGTATAAGTTATATAAGGTATTTCTCCCACCTTCTTGGCATGCCTTCATAATGTAGTGGTCAGCACTCTCGACATGTAACCGAAAGGTCTGTGGTTCGATTCCCAGTGAAGACGTTGCTCATTGTTCACTTCTTCTGCAACCAAATGCCTAATATCTCTATACTCATGTCCGAACTAAAGAGGCGATGGTTGATGATTCTCCACCACTGAGATTTGGCGATTGGGTCCCCAAAACCCCAGACGCTCTTTAAAAGGGGGAGTATATAAGGTATTTCTCCCATCTTTCTCGCATGACTTTGTGGTGTAGTGGTCACTACACTCGACCCATAACCGAGAGGTCCATAGTTCGATTCCCGGCAAAGGCATTGCTGATTTTTTATGCCTCCTGCTTCAAAACAACCTTATGTCTCTACAGTTAAACTGAAAATCATACATCTATTTAATATTTTTTCTTCAGCAATTATTCTGCTCAGAAGCTCAAGAATTCATAGCTGTTTTATCTAAATTTTGATACAATAATTTAGCATTTTATCAGCCAGGAATATCACTGACTTGAAAGCTTGAGGTATCAGAAATACATTTAAACTTCTCTGCATGGTAGGCTTGGAGCACAAAATGACGACAATTAATAAAAGTATTTAAGACATTATATTAATTAATAATGCATTTAAATTTTATGAAATTATTTGATACATCAAAAACTGTATGTATTTTAATTTATATACATTAATAAGGTTGCGTGCATACGGGTTTGTTATGGATTGAATGCATAAGTCGTTAAAAAGTTAACAAAAATTTATTCTTTCCACAAGAAATTAATCAAAATGATGAAATATTTTTTCAGAGATATTCGCACAATGTCACAATATCTCAAACGTTTACCAAAACTCAATTCAAAACAGATAAATTAATTCTATCTCACAGCGAAATCGCTACAGCATAAAGTAAACAAACAGCAGTTCGCTTTAAACAGCTACAACTACAACAGCAACTGTGATGAGGTGTTTCAATTCAGCTTTTATAAGCTTTTTAATTATCAGTAGAACAATCTCAATTTTTCTAGATGGCAACAGTAATTACGAGATATTTATTTATTAAACATTAAATGCACGCGCTCTTTTATTTTTATTTTTTTTTCAACGTAGCTTTCTCTTCAAAAATCATCTGCATTGCACGGGAAATATAAAGCAATTTTAATTACAATTCTAAATAAATATGAAATCCGTAACAATAATAATAAAAAAAATTACTGCTTTACAATGTAATAA
>KK116251.1:787357-805776 GCA_000611955.2 Stegodyphus mimosarum | reverse complement strand
CCCCCCCCCCAAAAATACATATTATATATATTATTTATTAAAATGTGCATAAAAATTGCATTTTTTAATCCTAATAACAGTATATGATTTCATAATCATCACTTGGTTAAGAATAAATTATTATGTAGCTCTCTTACCTGACAATCAAGTATGCAAGTTGATTATATTTATTTATCAGATATGAAAACACATAAAATATATAGTTGCTCCTTCGAGAAATGCAATCTACAGTCTAAAGATCTGAGACAAGAAAAATCTTTCACGTCAAATGCATTCCCCCCCCCTAAATTTGCTAAAACTATTTATAAATTTTTGATTAGATATAACTTTTCTCACCTGAACACACTTACTGTCTTGAATTGAGCATCATCTTCATTATTTAAACTATCATCAGCAAAATACTCTTCATATATATCAATGGAATTGTTTTCCATCACATAGGTTTCAACAAGCTAAAAAAATAGACCTGGAATTCATTTGATGATTACAAAATGAAGCTAAACTGTAAACGAAAACCTTAAAATTATTGCATGGTCTTCAAAAATGTTAAAAAGTACATTTTATTTCAAAAATGGGTGCTTGAGTATTAATAGGTACCTCATAATGCACTGCCAACAATCAGTTGCTGCCCTCTGGTGAGAAATGTATTTTTGATACAACAGATTAATTTATAGCTTGTTACTTTAGAACAGGCCTTTCAAGGCTACTTTTTCCCCAAAAAATTGCCTCAGAACTGTGAAAATAGGGAAGAATTCCCTCTGTGGGCAATGAAAACACACATTATGACCATAAATGACAGAAGGGTTGATCCGACCTTCAACTGTCTATTTTAAAGTAGCAGGCTTTGTGATTTTCGATACAATATTTTTTGGTAATTGCATTGAAAATCACATCAAATAGTTTGTTATTTTCTCCAGCTTTTCTCTACATCTATAAGAGCTCTTGTAAATAAAGTCTAGTGATTTTCCTGAACCAATTTCTCTTTAGAATTTTTGTTCGCAATTTATTGACACAACATTTCTATTATTCACTCAACAAAAATTAATGTGAAATAAACAAATGATATCCTAAGAACTTTTCATGGACAAAGGTTATCAAAATGATGAAACAAACACAAAACAGAAAAAACAAAAAAAGAAAAGGAAAAAATTGCATTTTTTCAAAAGAATCCAGAACAATTTCTATCTACAGTTGCTGAAATGCTCACCAGAAAGCAGACTCGTGGGTACTTTTGGCATTGCATTGGTGAGTACTGGATAATACCCAAATACCCAAAAATGTTTAAAATATTACACACCTTTACATATCACCTTCTCAAACAAAACAAAGATTATGTAGCTTTTCATGTAGAATACAGTGCAAATCAGTACTTTTTCCATACTTATAATATGTTTACTAAAAGTGCAGGTGCCTGTTTTTTAAATTTATACTGTGGTGCAGAAAATAGTCTACTAAACTTGCATCACTCAGCTTCTTTATAGAGTTAATAAAATTCTCATCTTTCTGAATCTTTTTCTTGAAGCGAGCTACTTGGTCATCATCTCGAGGATCAACATCAGCTGGCCATCCTCCAACCACATGATTCATGCCACTGCTTCTTGTTGAATGTAAAACTGTTTGTGCCTGCATTTAAAAAAAAAAAAAAAAGAGCAAAATTACCATGAGAAATGTTAAATTAAACTTAGCAGCAATAATACTACCACAAGTATCACTTAGGAACAATAATACTAGTATTAAACAACAATACTAGCACAAGATAAACAGAATGAAAGTTAGTAGAGAGACAAAGATACTTGTGGTGGCACAAAAATGCCACCACAAAGTGTCATGAAATGTTTTTATGCTTGGCACAAAAACATTTTATGACACTTAGGAAAATGAAATGTGACAAATCAACATACATGGTTCTTTTCTATCATTCAATGCACTACTAATCACAATAAAGTTTCAAATGGTAATTTGTGATATAGATTACTATTACCTTTCAACTTGCTTCCATTAAAATATCATCTGTTTACGAAAAGAAGTCCAAATGAAATTTTTTGTTGAATTTTATGCAGCTTTATAGATTTAGTGACAGAACAAAGAAAAGTAAATAAGTTTTTTCTGTATAACCTAATTCCTAGCAAGCAACTTATTAAAAGCAGAAATGTCATTGTGCAATTGTAGCCTAGTTTCTGTTCCTTGAAGTGAAATCTTGCTTTAAAGGGAACCATTTTAAAAAGCATTTACAAAAGTCCAGAAAAGTGTAAAGGAGAGACCAAAGAATATTTTAAGAACTAACTTCCATAAAACAATCAAAATGCTCTATAAATATACTAAGAAATATTTAGTATGAAAGGAACATATATAGAAGGCTGGATAGTGCTACTCTGAAGCCTTATTTATTACAAGGTTCCTGTGCAGTCATTTTGAATGCATATCTGAAAGTCCCGTGTTCATTTGGAATAAGTCGCTCCACAATAAGGTGTCAGGCAACATGTGCATTTGATGTTAACCTCAGGCATCAATGGCTTGTAGTATTTCAGTTATTATGTATTGTTACTGAAAATGTTCTATTCATCTATAGTATCTTTTGATATTAAATCACTTTTCAATTATGTTCCATTCAGAAAACATTAAACTATCTTGAAACCAAACTTTGGGAATTTCATTTTACACATACTGAAACTGAAGAATTTTTTTCTCACTAAAGTTTTCCAGAATTGCATTGATTTCATTGCCTAAAATAATGAATACCACCAAATTGAAGGCTTAGCTATGAGAATAAACTTCAAAAGTTCATAGCAAAAAATACTTTCATCTCTGTGTTTCATCATCCCAAGCAGTAACAAACAAGGTTAGCCTATATTTTAGGGTGCCCCTTGGATTATCGGTAAGTTGTTATTTCACTTATGGCAACCTGAGTAATTGAATGTAATGGAAACCCTATTATGACGTGACTATGGTGAATTTGACTGATGGGAAACTATTTGTAAGGAATGCGTTGCTGCAAGATGCAAGTTGTGTTGGATGTCAGTTAGGAAGCACATTGTGTATTGTATGCTTTGCATCGTAAAATGGCTGCCAGTGGTAAACTTGGTGTTTTGTGGTATGGAACATTAAAGTGGAACTTTTTTTTTTGGAAGTGGTTCAGAACAGAAACTTTGTTGGAATTAGAGTGTCCAACAAACTGTTATACAACCAACTGTTTATACAAAGGAAATGCATATGGTTGAATGTAAAGATCGTTCAGATGGCTTTGAATGGGTTTGTCGGTAGAAAGGTTCAAATGCTAACCATATAAAGCATTCCATTAGAAAGGGAACATGATTTAAGGAAAGTTTTTGGATGCTGTTAGGGAATTTTGTGTGCCAAAGACTGAAGACAGAAATTTCTAAATAAGGTAAGTGGATATTTCCTTTGTGTAGTGTGTAGATGCGATAAGATGTATTTCCTTTTTTATGTTACTTCATTGCTTGATGTAAAATGCAGTTTATTGAGATTATATATTTTTTGTTTGGCTCTTGTGTAGAATTGGACGCACCTTTGATTTTTAAGTGAAAATAGATATGTGTACATGGACAAAGTGAAGTCAGTGCGCAATGCCGAGTTTGTGCAATTCTCTGATTTTTTTTTTATATGAAAATAGATCGATGTGTACATAAACACCGAGTTTTTGAGTAGCGGCCATCTTGAAACTGTGCTTTGCAGATCAATTGCCAATTTTCGCAAAGGGGCACTCTTAAATATATTTTTTACCACAAGTAATACTATGAAGTATTTTTCTCTAAGTGAAGAATTCTTTTTTATTTATGACACTGAGATCATAATTTAATTGATATTTTGAATTTTTCATTCAAAAGATTTGATGAAGTAAGGAAGGCATTGCAAGAACATAAAGCTGTTGAAATCTTTGTAATTTCTTTGAATACTCTGTTCACTGAAAGACAATTCTCTCCTAATTTTAACTTTGTATGACAATTCAACATCTCGTGATTTTTCCCTTTGCCAATGACCGAATGTAGTTTAACTTAGATTTAATGCAGGGTTAATAGTGTATTCACATATGTATTGATGCAAATACAAGTCAGTACTGCTTTCAAAATCTAAAAGTAAACCAGTTACCAGTTTTAAATCCTCCACGAAGGCATCCTACCTTTAGACAGCTAACCATGGTGAAATTTGCTATAATCCAATGAACCTCGGTCTCTTTCTGCTCCAAATATCCATGATAAACCCCTATAAATATGTTTCACATGAAAAATGCCATTCAAAGCAGACCATCCCCTCTGGATATTTTTTTTTTTTAGTTATCCTGGCTCATATTTTCTTGGCAATAATTTTTTTGACATCAAAACATCTTCAGTGACATCATTTTGGTAACACTTATCTGTTTCTCATGTCCTTTCTCTTTTTCTGTCTATAAAAGAAATATTACCTGATCAATACTTTGAATTCTCTCTTTTAATCTAACATTATATCAAATTCATTTACTTTTTCATTCATTTCAGGAGCTATTTAACTCATTCATTCACTTTATTTTAGCAGCTAAACATTTAAATTTAAATAATAATGGCAAGCAAATACAGCTTACAGAATTTGTCGCTGACAAATCCAGAAGTGATAGCTGTCCAAGCACTTGGTATCCTTATTGGTAAAAAAAAAAAAAAAAAAAAATTGAAAGCTTTCAAATTTTTACTTTCTTTACACTTAAACCATAAAATTCAGCTCAACAGCAATATCGCAAACTAATTTTTAAATAAGCATATCTTTCGAATTTCTGATACACAGTCTTGTGTGTGCACAAAAATATGTACAAACTTTTTGGAAACTGAAATGCTTTTACAAATATTCAGTGAAAATTTATTCAAGCACATTGCTGAAGGGTTTAAAAAACATGCTTATCAACACAAGAGATTTCAGTTTTCCATTTTTGTACTTTTTTAAAAATGTCACGGCAAACTGCAAAAAATCATCCTAATTCTACAACCATAATTGATTGTGAAATCAAAAGAGTGACATAGTGATGGCTGATTGTATTTGATAGTTATTCAAAAAAGTATAATAATTCTAAATGCAATATGAGAAACAAATTCTTTCTTTATAAATGCTGGAAATAATCTGTAAAAAGTTATCTGCATCCTTTCGAGTTGATCCAATTAAAACAATCAAAGGAATGAAGTAGCAATGGTTATTTACATTTGATTATTACTAAAAAAATAGAGAATAATTCTAAATGTTAAACGAGGAGTTCATTCCTTCTTAACATATGCTAGAAATATTCCACAAAAAAGCGATGCACATCCTTTTGATCAGGATCCATTGAAAAAAAGCAAAGGAGTGATATATTTGATTGCTATTCAAAAATAGATAATTCTAAATATAATATGAAAAATACATTTATTTCATAACACATGCAGGATATATTCAATAAATGAGTAATGCATATTTATAAAGAACGATCATGATCAATTAAAAAAAAATCAAAGAAGCAATATAGGCATGGTTGTTTACATTCGATTGTTATTGAAAAATAGATTACGAAAATCATGATCGATTTTAAAAAAATCAAAGAAGCAATATAGGCATAGTTGTTGACATGTGACTGTTATTAAGAAATGAATAATAATTCTAAATGTAATACAAATATCATTTCTTAACATATGCTGGAAATATGGTATTATTTTAATATATTCCATAAAAAAGTTATGCACAACCTTTTGAGCATGATTCAATTTAAAATATTGTATTTTTGGAACTATAAGACATCATGTGAATACATATTAGGTTAAAGAGGATACTTAAAAATACATTTGAAAAAGGATTTGCATTTTATGTTCAACAAACAGTGTTAGTTGCATTTGACTATTAAAACGTCAAAAGTTCCACCTATTAGAAAAAGTACATATACTGAACTAAAACTGAAAGAAAAGTAAATATTAATACTAATAGACAATTTGCATGACCTATAAAAAGTATCAAACTGAATGCACCAAAAAGTGTTCCAACCAAAAGAAAAGTACAACAGTCACTCGATCCACATTTTGAAACTAAAAGTAAAATGAAATAAAAATAATGTGGAAAGTGCAGAATCACCCACTGCTTGGCGCGTTTTTAGGATTGGTATCCATGTACACATCGACCTATTTTCACTTAAGAAAACATCCCAGAATTGCACAAACTCAGCATTGCAAACTCCCTTGACTTTGTCCATGTACATATCGATCTATTTTCACTTAAAAAGTCAAAAGAAATTGACAAAAATCCAATTCTTCTTACTCTTGTAAAAAGCGCCAAAGAAGTGGGCGATTATGCAGTTTACCGAAAACAATTTTGATTGAAAAAATACACCTTAATTTGTTCCATTGAAATTAAAAGAATAATGCATCAAATATACTCTACCTCATGTAGTGATATGGCACTAGAACACTGAGTTTCCTTTTCAATATTTGAAATAGGAACATACTCATTCTTAAGCTTCGGATTTGGATCAATGTCAACAATTAAATGAGGACCAACATTACTAAAATGGCATTTTTGCCCGAACATTCTCCTCTTTTGTATGTAGGTATAGCTAATTTCCATTTTAAAATTTTTTCACCAAAATAATAATGCAATACAAATGCAGTTCGTTTTTTTCGACGTTACCGCTTCAAAAAACAAATTGTATTCCCGATAAATAATGCACATGGAATAAAAATTGATACTTTCAATGCATTTTTTTGTTATTTAGAGAAGGTATTTTACATTAGACGAAAGCGAAGTTTCCTTTCTTTCCAGAAACATTTCATTTTTGTTAAATATACGAAAGAAATTTTGGCGCACACGGTAACCATGACAATGACAACGACACGATTGTTGCCACATAAATCCTAAGATTTATCCTGAAGTGCAGCTTTCTAGCAATGTTCCCTAAATTATTTTTACGCGATCCTTCGTTTGAGTTTTACAGTTCTGTAGCTATACATTTAATTTGATAACGCACTAAACATTTTGTACAAAAATTTTTATTCGTAGAGTAAAATATATTAGTCTACTGTATTTATTATTCTTACTAGTGCTGCCATCTTTTATCTATAAATGCAACTATATTCTGAAGAGAATCTTCACAAGTTTCTGTTAAATAGTTCAAATAATTTTCTAATTTGTAAAATACATATGATAAAATAATAATTTTAAAATGTATTTTATAATGCTTTTTAATTACTTTTTCAACGTATGTTACTTTATATGATAAGTCTGACGTCAAAATTATCTTGATACCCTTATTTATGCGATCAGTCTGTTAATTTCCCTCTATAAAGGAGAATAGAGAAAAGGCTAGAGGTCATTTTTATTGTTAGTGTACTTACACAGTGAGATAACACCAGTGAATAAAACTGGGCAAAAGAGTTAAAAAAATGAATTTATATTATCTTATAATAAATATATTAACTGGAATATCTCTTTTCTCTTTAAGCATCGAAATTAAAATCGAACGGAGAACGTAAAATTTTGTAGTAATATGCAGATTGTAATCACATTTCTCAGCTCAATTTTATTTCAGTGGTTATGTGTTTTTTTCTGATATTTTTTGGTTTGTATCATTTCACATTAAGAAATAAATGCAATAATTTTTGCCAAAGTAGAAATTCCTTTTGAGTTGAGTTTCAGTCATATTCACAGGTAAAGATTTAGTTTTAGTGTTTGCAAACAACAACAGTTATTTTTATTTAAAAAGAAAAATTATTATTTTTTTATTTTTACATATTTATTATTATTACTTTACTATATATATATATTTTCAAAATTTTAAAAACTTTTTCAGGCATTAGTTTCTAGTATAAAATTTCCACATCGTCAGTCAACATCTTTTAAATAAAATACGAAGTTCATATGACAATATTCTGAAATTAATCGAAACATGTTACACCAGAAGTTAAGAATTACTCGTAAGAAAATTTCTTTAAAAGCCAAATTCAGAGTATGAATTAATTTCATTCATTTGCTGGTGATGCCATCTCTTAATGCACAATGCAATTAAACAAATTTGAGTTCGAAATAAAGTTTTGCGTGTGATTCAAAAGCATACACTGCAAGCACCTCACTGATTTGTAAAAAAAAAAAAAAAAAAAAATAAGGTAACATTGAAAATTTGAACGTGCTAGCATGATTCATAGAACCACTGAACAGCGATACATTTGGTCTTGATATTACGTTTCAGGAAGAGTTGATTGCACTGAAGGGAGGATGTTCAAGAGCAAGTCTTATTCAAAACACATACGTAAGCTAAGTTTTGCATTTCAAACGTCATCCTAGAGATATATTCTAAAATGAAAGTTGTTATGGAACAGCAACATTGAGTTAACATCTTACCTTGTAGAAATAGGATTTAATCAAATCAATAATTTTTTATGAGAAATAAGAAACAAAATTGAACGAGGTGATTTAAAAATTAAGTTAAGCAATTTTATGTCAAATATATATTTAAAAAAAATTGCACCATTATTCAAGCGCAGACATCACATCATTAAAATCGAACGTTTGTATAATTCGCATCTGTAATTTTGTTTCTGAAAATTTGTTCATATTTGTAAATATAATAAACCATTTTGTCAAAACTTTTGTTCATATTCTTAGTCTAACTGTTACTTTTTAAGTTATTTATGTGCAATTATTTGTATTACGATTATGTTGTGTACTGTATATTACACAGAAAAATGCAGCAGGATTAATAAAGAAAACCTTTCTTTTAAAAGGTGGAAGAAAAAGGTTGGGAATTCCTACCCTAGACCTTTCACGCGAATTGTATTAAGAACTTAATTATGATTATTATTTCTTAAATCCAAACTGTTAGTCACATTAAAAGTTTTAGTACGTGGATCATAGTCAGCGAGTCCTATATTGTGGAAGCTTGATTTAGAATATATTTTGTTTAACACTCACATTTTATTTCAGTGATTATTATGTTTGTAAGGATTTATTTATTTTTACCTAACAAGTTATTTTATGTTAAACAGCTTTACTGCCATTCTCCCGTTCCGTTTTCCTGTCAGAATGCTAATTTTTAGCTGGCGCGTATTCAAATAATGTAGAAATAGATAGCATTTAAAGCGTTTAGAGAAGTTAAAAGAAGTTTTAGATTGTTTAATCAGAGCATGTTCCGCCTGTTAAAGGTCACGTTAGTAGTTGAATTTCTTCGAAAAAGTCTGTCTTCGGTGTTTCTTTATTCTTACCACTGGTGCTTGTCACGCCCGTATAGGCAGGCAGGCTTAACCTTTTTATCTGCACTTTTAACAGCATTTTGCAACAAATATTGTTTTATGCCATAATTTTGTTAAATAATGTATAGTGAATATTCTACCATATTCTACCATGCCCATCTCCCTCGGAAGACCACCTCTGAAAGTGAAAACCAACGTTTCTGAGAACATAAACATCCGTACTGAATATTATCTCTCTAAGACGATCATATCTATAGAATACCAAATCACCTAGAAAAGCGGGTGGTCATCATAGAGAGGTTTTGTCGTATGTTTTTAATAATCTCTGCTGTACATAACTGCAAAATTTCTATAACTATATTCCTTCAATACATTGTCTTCTGCATCCAATAAAAAATTGAATGTTGATAATGAAATTGTAAGGTAATAACTGATTGATTGCAGTTTTCTATAAATATTTTTTAATGTTTATTCAAATTATAATGCAAATTTCTGTAAATATTTCAATTCTTTTGATTGCTTTTGTATATCATTGTGATATTATTTATTGTATTATTTATTTATTTGTTGTTATTACAGTAATAATCTTAGGGTTTATTTTAATTGCAATTTGTGGCCACACGTTTATTTCTTGTATAGAACTGTAGGTAATTTAAATCCGAATCCAACAACGTTTCAACTGTTAAAATAGCTCAACTAAAACTCTGAATATGCAAATATGCTCCTGAACTGTCTTGACAACAACGTTCTCTCTATGTAGATACATTTTGCGATATCTCACTAATCTGGTGACGTTTAAGCAGTTTCGCGAAAATACGTTTTTGAAACCCCGCCCAACTGGGATAGAGGTCAACTGGGATAGCGGTTCATGACTCCGACTGCTGTACCGCAGGGCCCGGGCTCGAATCCCGAGAAGACATGAAGGATTGTAATATATATATGTAAGAAAAATAAAGAATCTGTCTAAGATTAAATTAACAACGTAAATTTCTCTTCTCAATTCTAAAAATAATAACCTCTCTACGCACTGCGTCATTTCTAGATTGATCCATGCCATATGGCACTTACATAATTCTGATGATGTAAATGGAACTAAAAGTCAAGTAACCAATAATAATTTTACAGAAGTATTAACTATCCAATCAAAATGCATTGTAAACCAAAACTAACTCAGTCTGAATTGGGATTTCACCCTGAACGTAACGCACTTGCTCTTTACGCTTCGGTCTAGTTGGACAGCTGTCTGCTACTTTCTTCTTTCTTACTGAAAATTAATCTAAAATGTGAGCTATTTTGGAATAGGCACATTACATGTGCCAAGTTGATTGTGGCCACAACAAGCGGAAATAAAAAATGAAGATTTAATCTGCCTTCGCCTCCAATTTCCTATTCGTTATGGATCAACACTTCTACGATGTTAAAATTCCTGCTCGTCATTTACTTCAGATTTTTTTTTTATTATTACAATGAGCCGGTAGGATCGATCTCCGCTGCTAACCCCAATGGATGTGTGCAGGCGATATTCAAGTGCTGTGTTTTTCTCGTAATTTTAGTGTGTGCTTGAAAAATATCTTCCGAGTGTCTCAGTCTTCAACTATGGTGTTTTTCCAAATGTGAAACACATTTTAGTGAATTGAGAATGATTTTTCTTGCAAGATTTGTTCATCGTCTCATTTCTAAGTCTGTGGTCTGGATTTTTTCTAAAGGTTTTATTTAGTGCAACTAAAAATATCATATTGAAATTACTAATCAATATTATTATATTGAAAATCTGAATACATATTGCTGCTTCTTAAAAGTATAGTATTGCTTTATGAAAATGATATTAAAAATTCGAACTCTAATACTTTAGTGAGGTTAGTGAAGAAGATTTAATTATTTTTCTGGAAGGTTGTTAACGTTAATATATTTTGAAATTTGTGTTGAAAATTTTGAATAAGAATTTTATAATTATTCTAAAAATGGAGTGGATACAAAAATAAGTGAAATTAGTACAGATAAGTAATATGAAATTATGATTAATGCATGTTAAAAATTTATGGGTTCCTGTAAAGTATAAAGTATGTTGAGGGAGTACTGGTTCCGAAACAGAGGCATTTATTACCTCTGTACAGTTGTTCCTTTTACCCTCTTCATATAAGATAATGATGAAGGTTCTCATTTCATGATTGAGTGTAATTTTTTTATATTATTATTATACTTTTTTTTATTATGGAATGTATTAGTGCAGTTCTCAAAAGCCAGTTACCTTATGTAAGGAACGGAGGCTTTTTCAAGTAACTGCCTAGGCACCCTGAGCCACCAGTGCAAAACACACTGGTTAGCTCAAGAAGCTAGCCCTAATGATGGATATGTTCGTTTAGAAGTATTGCGAAGCCTTTCAGTTTGTTAACGTCAGAAATTGCAAATGAAAGACAATATTGGTAAAACCATAATTTTAGCAAAACTATTATCAAAGTTATGATGTTAAAATATAAGTTATAAGAATGATGAAAATTAGATGTGTTCTGAAAATTTTGAAATTTATTTTGATTATTCAAAATCAGTAATATGTGTGCAATGGTTTTTCAACTGTGATATATTGTGTTCAAAGCTTTACAAAGACTTCTCTGAAGAAATTTAATTATATGGACTGCAAATTACAAAAACGTTTGGACTGAATTTTTAAAGGACTCTAAAATTTTATCTAAAAAATTCTACATAAATTATATAAGTTTATATTTTGCAATTTTGTAAGTAATTATTTTGGTCAAAATTTCAAAATTGGTATTTTTTCAAATTATTTTCTCTTCATTTGCTTTAACGCTTTTCCTTTATAAAGGCTTCTTTGTCGCTACGCCTTACTTTCTTTGACGGGGGGGAGAATATGTAAGAAAAATAAAGAATCTGTCTAAGATTAAATTAACAACGTAAATATCTCTTCTCAATTCTAAAAATAATAACCTCTCTACGCACTGCGTCATTTCTAGATTGATCCATGCCATATGGCACTTACATAATTCTGATGATGTAAATGGAACTAAAAGTCAAGTAACCAATAATAATTTTACAGAAGTATTAACTATCCAATCAAAATGCATTGTAAACCAAAACTAACTCAGTCTGAATTGGGATTTCACCCTGAACGTAACGCACTTGCTCTTTACGCTTCGGTCTAGTTGGACAGCTGTCTACTTTCTTCTTGGCCACAACAAGCTGAAATCAAAAATGAAGATTTAATATGCCTTCGCCTCCAATTTCCTATTCGTTATGGATCAACACTGCTACGACGTTAAAATTCCTGATCGTCATTTACTTCAGATTTTCTTTTTATTATTACATATATATATTTATCCCTAATTTCAAATTACAAAGACAATTGTAGACAGAACAAGCAAAGAAGAAAGAGAACAGGAAAGTTAAAAAATCTGATGTGTACATCACATGGCTTCCTTGTACGGAATATTAAATTATACTCATTTTGCATTTCATTTAAACTTATTGGATTATATTCAACCTACTTCGTTGATAGCGCATAAGCCAAAGAGAATAAATGCACGCTTTAAAATTCACTATATTTGTTTACCATAGCGACACTCTGGCTCTAGGCTCACTTAACAGCGTTACATCTCATTCATTTTATAACTCAGAACGCACAAAAATTATGTATATCATCTGATGAATTATCTAATCGCTGCCACATGTTCTATTCAAATACTATGATAAATCCAAAACAATGTCTAAAAGAAATTAAACAAACAAAAGAAAGAGTTTTTCACACACGATTCAGTATTTATCATTCAATTAATTCAGAACTCACTTCACGACAACGTAAAAATATATAAAAACTCAAATTATCTATATTAAAAATTGCAAAGTAAATCGTAAACACTTATTTCCTCGAATAAATTTCAGAATGGATTAAACATGATTTAATTCGTAACAGTGAAAGAAGGCGTTATCTTGTTTTATCGTTGTTGCGAAGCTTACTTTCTCTAGATTGGCAACAAATCCACTATCCTGCTAAGTTTCAAATGTAAACAAATACGGCCGCTATGGCCAAAATAATTAGCCTTAGCCGCACTTAAACATCTTTTAAAATGTTGATAATTCTGCAATCACAACATGCAAGTTAACTAAAGGCATAAAAACCTTAACTGGAAAATAAGAACAATATAAATCAACTATTTTTAAAGCAGAAAATGCACAATTTACAAACATATAATAACAAAGAAACTGAGCTCACTGAGCCGAATAACAGGGTGGATGTATATATACATATATTTATATATTTTTGGTGAGGCCGATTGCAACCAAAAAGGGAGGTACACAACTACATGCTTATAGCAGTCCTATATAAAAAATTTCAACGCTCTGAGGCTACTCGTTTTTGAGTTATGCGAGATACATACATACATTCGTACGTACGCACACAAAAAGTCTCTTCAGAATCCATTTTAAATCAGTTTTATAGTTTTTTTTTTGGGGGGGGAAGAGTCCTTTATTCTGTCCTTACGTACAGATATCCCGCAAAAACATCGTTAAATTGCATTCGATAGCTGTCAAAATGGATATTTTCGTTCAAATATGATGCCCGAAGTTTTTAGCGATAGAATACTTCCTTTTTACTTCGTACAAGGAAGTAAAAAAGAAAAAGAAAAGAAAAAACCCACAGACAAGTAACTTGCTACACAAATTCCTCAACGTCAGAAAAGAAAATTAAAAATTCACGCAAACATAGATGATAGCATTTCCCTTCTTATAAACAGCACCTGAGGGTTTACGGAGCATTGGAGGCTTTAGAAGAAGCATATAAAATGTCTAGGAGACGTCGGCGAGCTCACTACCATCAGTTAACGACCGGGGAACGTGAACGTATCATCGAACTCCATGAACTTGGTTTGTCGCTGCGCACAATAGCCACTCGTGCTTTGGCACAACGTGAGCACCATCCAACGTTGTGTCCCACGATGGATTCAGGAAGGTGTACCTGCACCTCAAGCAGGAAGTGGTGCGCACAGGTGCACGTCAGAGCTCACAGACCGGCGTATTCGGAGGCTAACTATTGGAGACCCTTTCTCCACGTCACGTGACATCCGAAGCCGGTTGCCTCCAAGAGCAGGTGCGTCTCTGTCCACCCAAATTATACGCAACAGATTGCATGAAGTATGCTTACTTTCACGAGTACCAGCCAGAGGGGTCCCATTGAGTGCTGAACACAAGACTAGACGCTTGGTGTGGTGTCAGCGTCATAGTGCGTGGACCATCCAGTGGCATCGGGTTTTGTTCGCGGATGAATCTCCTTTCTGTCTATGGAGGAATGACGGCCGTCGACGGATATGGCGGCGACCCGAAGAATACTACAAAACAGCCCATTTTGCCGAGCGTCACACCGGTAATGCACAGGGCATTATGGTTTGAGGTAGCATAATGCTTGATCGCAAGACGCCCCTGGTATACATTAACAGCAATTTGACAGCTACGTCAGCAAGTTGTGAAGCTTATTGTTCTGCCCTGATTGTAGGGCGCACCCAACACGGTATTTCAGCAAGACAATGCCCTGCCACATGTATCACGGCGTACTCTTAAGAGACTGACCGGATTTGACATCCTACCCCGGCCGGCAGTCCCTCCAGATCTGAATCCCATCGAACACCTGTGGGATGTCATTGAACGTGACATTAACCTAGGACCACGGCCATAAACCCTGTGTACAGCAGTAGATGTTGCTTGGCCAAGGCTACTTCAGTCAACCATCAATGAGCTCATTAATAGCATGCTTCGCCCGACTGCTGCCTGTATCTTTGCCCGAGGAGGGCACATTAGATACTGAATAAATTGGTTTATAATGATTTTATGTGTCTGTTTTTTTTTAATCATTTGCATATCGATCTCACAACTCTCGATCCTGCAATTTGTATGATGCTACGAGCATTCTTTCTTGGTGATGCAATTTCACTTTTGAGAAGTGTATGAGAGGAGTCTAAGTCGATAATCAAAGGGTTCTAAATAAGTTTTTGCGAAGGAACGGAAGCGGTTATTAAAAGAAAATATTCGATAGAATGAACAGGCACTGCATGACATGTATTCGTTAATGGAATGTATTCAGCGAGTGGTAAACAAGTCAGGGGGAAAATATTAGTATAGTTTTAAATCAGAAAATTCTCACTAAGAATTAAGTTACTCGGAAAGGGTATAATCAGGGCTTAATTTCTAAATGTAGAAGTGATGGAGCCCTATAGACGACCGTCAGGAAAGAGGAACAAGAGTAAATAAATAAATAAAATGACTATTAAAATCTTTAATAATTTAATAATTAAACAATTAATTAATATCAATTAATTAATAATTATTAATTGATATTCAGAATTAATATTTTTATAATTATTAATTCATAATTAATCTATTATTACTTATTAAAATAATTGAAGATTAAAGTAATTAAATAAAATGTGAAGGGATAAATTAAATTTTAATAAGCGATTTTTTATATAATTTTATTACTAAAAATAAAACGTTTTAGATCAAATTTCTAGTGAAATAATTGTTCAGTTACATAAAAAAGTGCCGGAACCTTCTTGCTTAGTGCTCCGATGCGCTCCGGCTAGAATTAAAATATGTCTCCAAAAATAGAAAAGAATCGGAGCCGGCGCAACTTAAGCCCTTGATATAATAATATCCATTTTAAAACTGTGTTCATTAATAGGTACGACGAAGTTAACTTTGATTACTGAAACCGATTTTTCAGGCACTATTCTTTCAATTTTGTCAGGCGCTACCTGTACAAAAAATCCATATATTGGCGGAGAGAGGAAAAAAGAAAAACTAAACCTCACACATGCAGCAAATAAACTTCGAAACATATTGTTTAGCAAGTGTTAAAACGATGCGAATCGTTTAAAAATGTTAGTATTTTTACATGAGTTATAACATATTTGAATGTACGTCTTACTAAATGTATTGTTTTAAAAGCACCCTGTTTATTTTATAACTTCCTCTCTTAATAAACTTTCAGTTTTAAGACGCTCTTAATTCCCTGGCTTTCGAAAAACTTCTTAACCTCGTTTTACTGTAAAATACTGTAATCTAATATATAATAAAGAAGAAAGTCCGTGTGCGTGTTCGTTCGTTAATAACTCAGTCACTACTATAGCTATCGTCACCAAACTTTCTACAATTCTTTTCTGGGTCCTGGAAAAGGTCGACGTCCACTTTTTTTCCCAAAAAAAGCAGTTAAAATCAGAGATATGAATTAAAAACTGGGAAAAACGATCATTTTCACCCTCATTTTCCCGAGTGGCAACAGTTTCGCAAGCTGGAGATGAAAATCTGCTTTATTTCGAAAGTTGTTGCCACTGCTCGCTTTCAAATCCTAGAGTTTGTTAATAAAAAATTTCTAAGTTTTACGATGAAATAAAAATAGGCTGGCCAAACATTGAATACATTATTCCCGATTCCAAAAATTCGAGGCGAAGCCGTTTCGACTACTCCCATCTTCGTACGACTTTAATCAGCCAAAATAGTAATTAAAAACTCGTGAAACAGCTAATTTTCGCACTCATTTTTCCGAGTGGCAACATTCTCGCGCGTTGAAGATAAAAATTCTTTATTTCGAAAAGTGTTGCTACTCTGCTCGCTTTCAAATCGTAGAGTTTGTTAATCAAAAATTTGTGAGTTTTACAAAATCTATACATATAAAGAAGAATGTATGTTTGTGTGTTCGCATTATTGATTTCCTATCAATTATAATAAATTTTTTTATTACATTTAATCGACTGAAATTGAATATAGGTGAAATACTGGATGGAACTTTAGCTTTTACAACCATTTGATTAGAAAGACGAAAATCATTAGAAACTGCGTGCCATTGTTGCCGATATAATGAGAGAGAATTAGCTTATTTTTCTTTCGAAAATTTTTATGTGGGTTCCATATCGCATCACACTGAAAAATGTATGACTATGAATCGTATTTTTTGCATCGTTATTAGAGAAGGATTACAGCAATATCGTTCTCTCTGTTGTTGGATGCATTACTCTCAATCTAACTTAACTGGCATTGGGCACTTCCGCTAGTAGTTTGATATTTATTGATGACAACAAAACATTAATTAAAAACTCTGAAAGCGCTAATTTTCGTACTCATTATTAATGAAACATTTACTTATTTGCGCTATGGTTTCCATGCAGAGATTTTATTACTTGAATGAAGTAAGAATATTGAATTTTTTTTCCGCTAGAAGCAGAGCCCAATTAAGCTAATATGAAGATCTACGCGCAGCGTTCTTTAATGTAAAACCAAGAAATTAGTTTTTATTCAATTGTCCTTAAAAAATTTATGGAAAAGCATAATATTGATTATAAGCAAATGAACTCCCCAAAAAGAAAATTAAGAGCAATAAAAAAGCTACAGAAAAGTAGTGAAACTTTCTAATTTAATTTCTTCTCTGAAAATAAAATTTAACTATAATAGTACTCAAATTCACTATTAATGTATACATTTTAACAATTTATCGACACTAGTCGATCCAAAAAGTCCAAGAACTTCTTATTTATTTTCTGCCGAGTACTTCTACCTGCTCGAAAAAATTAAATCCAAAATTTAGTCCTCTCCAAGCTAGGATATTCTTTCACTCATAGAGCAACAAATATCGGAAGAATAAAGGAAGGTAATTTTCTAAGAATCCGCTAGATGGCGCTAGCTTCAAAACGCAAGCGCGGTAATACCGCAAACGCAAGAAAATTGAAATAATGCTAAAAATGTTTCGGTCGAAATGCGAAAGAAATACGATTTAATTGATGAAGAGAAAGAAGTTTTAGGAGAACGTCCATTTTAAATGCATCTAATTTTACTTTTTTTTCCCGCTCTTTGATAGTTTGGATTTAAAGAAGATTCTAAAAAGTGAGATAAACTATAGCTTTATCCTTAGAAAGAAGATTACAAAGGATTATAAGAGATTAATTAATTAAATCCATGGAAATTTAACTCTATTTAAGAGTTTTATTTCCGCTTTTTTATAAATTATTCTCACCGAAGTGAACTTGATGGTAACCTCTGTGATATTTAAATAAAAATATGCTTTAACAAAGAATACTTTTTTGGCTAGTTTCGTTTCGATAAAGCTGGCCATTTTGATTTTTTTTTTTAATTTTCCAGGAGAATATTTGAATCTAATTGAAAGACCACCTACGAATAGCTTTCCGCTCATTTTTGTTTTCTTTAACATTAGGCGGTCTCTAAATCATGCACTTGAAG
>KK116251.1:773049-784046 GCA_000611955.2 Stegodyphus mimosarum | reverse complement strand
TATCTTCAAGGCTTTAATTTATGAATTTTTAATCATACTGCTAGGAAAATTTCAATTGTTCTTCTAGGATTTCGCAATAATATTGTGAACCTTCACAAAAATAATTACTAATTACAAATCGTGGCATTGGTTATTCAGGCCAGATGGCAGCGCCAGTCATCAATAGGTGATATTTTTCTTTCTTTTTTTTAATAGGTGGCAACATTAGAATACAAGCAGTTCATATATAACAAAGCTCAAGAAAACAAAAGTTCGAACCAGGATCTTCTTTATACAGAACGTATTCTGACTTAAAAAAAGATGCAAAAACAAACTGGAAAACCCTTTTGGGGTTAAGACGCCGAACCTATTGACATTGAGTGAAGCACGATTAAGATCACAGCAGGTGCAAATTCAGTGTTTACAAAGAATTTTTTGTTAATTGATCGGCGGGTAATTTTCCAGTCTGAAGCTAACGCCATCTGTAACAAGGATTCTTTTTGCGCAATCTTCGAACCAGTCCGTATTCGATCCACGACTAACCTCTTGGTGGTTCGAGAATATGTGATCCCTCCTAAGGTGTGCTAGGGACTCATATTTCATATTCGAAGTTTGCCTTTGGGATGTTCTGAAACCGATGCAGCTGTTGGTGGGCGGTACCGATGGCGAAGTTCATTTACGCAGAAGAGCTTTCAAGCAAAATGATGTTTAAAAGATGTCTTCTTTTACCGTCACTAATTGTTCTTTAAGAATCATTTGAATAATTTTATATTAATTTATCTTGCGAAAGATGGAAGCATTGGTAATCATGTTATTTGTCAAAATTCAAGTACAATATCATGAATTAATTCGCCATTTTGGTCTTTAAATTTATTTGAACACTAAACATTGATTTTTCATTCTAATTTATGCACCGGAAAATATTTTTTGAAAATATGCATAATAATAATAATAATAATAATAATAATAATAAAAGGGCGCTGCAAAATAGTAAAAATGCATGGGTACCCGAATCTTATTACCACCTAGGCCTAAAAGAAGCGAGGTTACGGATTTTAGGAAATCCTAAAGTCATCTTTCATTTTTCTTTCAAGAAAACAAGAAAAACGAGTGATTCAAGTATCTGATAGAATATTGTATACTAGACTAGGGTTTCAGAAACTATGGTGCATTACATTTGTTTAAATTATATTATCTTAATGATTAATTTTATCGACGGACCAGCTTCACTGCTTCGTTTTTTAATTATTTTATTATATACAAATATTTACAGTGAAGCGGAATACAATTTAATTGTGAGCTTCGTTTTACAATAATTGCTCACGTCCGGTAGGCTAGATTTCTTTTCTCCATCTGCCCCAATCGTAGGAGGCGATCCATTGGCGAGATTCGTTGGCGTAAAATGCGCCAACATCCCGCCCGGCCTTGCCATGTTCACATGCAAGAACTTGACATAAGTTTAATTATGAAATATTAATATTAAAGGTTTCGGTTATTCATGTAAACAAATATAAAATATGTATAGAAAAATACAAAATAATAAACAAACATCGAAACTTGTAAATAAGAATACAAAATTATTGAGAAAAATAATTTTCAATATAATTAATAATAATTGAGTAACAATTGAGTAACAATAACATAATACACAATTTACTAAATTTCAATAGGCAATACAGCTATTTTATTAATTGTTCTTTTAAAGTCCCCTGTTTTGGTACGAACTTTCACAACACGGACTTTTCCATCAGAACCGTGGTACAATGATATTATTCGCCCCAAAAGCCAATTATTAATTGGCAGAAAATCTTCTTTAATCAAAACCATTTGGCCTATCATTAGATCATTTTTTTCAACCATCCATTTTGATCTAGCTTGTAAAGTATTTAAGTAATCGGATTTCCATTTTTTCCAAATAAGTTGTACAGTTTTTGTGGTTTTTTGCCAACGACTTAAGCGATTTTCCTTTAAATCTGTCAAAAACGGCTCAGAAATTGCTGTTATAGGTCGTCCTATCAAGAAATGACCTGGCGTCAGAACTTCAAAACTTTCTGAATCACTAGTAAGAGGAGTAAGGGGTCGCGAATTTAATATTCCTTCTATTTGAATGACAATCGTTTCGAATTCTTCGTAAGTGAAATGAAAATTGCCAATCGTACGTTTCAGATGGTACTTCACCGATTTTATCCCAGCTTCCCAAAGTCCACCGAAGTGAGGTGATTTGGGTGGAATAAAATTCCAATCTATATTTTCTTGTGTAAAATAATTAGCTAATTCCTTGTCTGGGAAATTAATGAGCGTATAAAATTTTTTCAGTTTTGAATTCGCTCCAACAAAGTTAGTAGCATTGTCTGTATAAATTTTGAAACATTTGCCACGTCTGCTTGTAAAACGTTTAAGTGTTGCAATTAAAGCATCGGAAGTTAAATCTGTTAATGTCTCAAGATGGATGGCTTTTGTTGCGAAACATATAAAAATACAAATATACAATTTATTTAGAATACCTTTACGTTGATTTTTAAATTTCACTAAATAAGGGCCACATAAATCAATACCTGTAATAGCAAATGGAGGTGAAACATTAACTCTTTCACTAGGTAAATTACCCATAATTTGCGAAGTAAGAGTCGGCTTACATTTAAAACATGTTACACATTGATGTACTGTTTTACGTGCGAGATTACGGCCATTTAAAGGCCAAAATTTTAAGCGTACTGCATTTAGAAGACCTTGTGGTCCAACATGAAATAATTTCCTATGCAAACTTTGAAAATAAATTTTACTTAATCTTGAAGCCTTAGGTAAAATAGGAGGATGTCTTTGAGAATATGGCACTGAAGCATTTTTTAACCTTCCTCCAACACGTACTATTCCTTTGTCATCAAAAAATGGAAATAAATTCGAAATATTACTTGATAGTTTCTTTCCTTCAAACAAAGCTCGTTGTTCATGTTTAATCAACACTTCCTCGGCTTCTCTTACCTCCTCCACTGAGAGTGGTCCAGTTCTTTTTACTTGATTCCTACAATTGAAAATAAACCTGAAAATATAAGACAAAATATGGTTAATTTTATAATAATTGTTTGAAAGTTCTAAGAGGTCGTCCATAATAGAATGTTGAGAGCTGTGATTTAGCAGGACAGTTTCTTTACAAGTCTCATCTTCAGATGGAATTTTCCTTTCCCGTCGCAAAGTTTCTTTTTCGACTTGCTCGATGGTTTCAACCTCAGGAACAAATGGTTGCAAGTTCTTGGAAATTTCAGGCTCCATCAAGAATTCTGGACCTGTCCACCATCTGGAATCGGTTACCAAGGAATCAGCACTCATTCCACGCGAGAGAAGATCTGCCGGATTTTCTTTACCTGCACAGTGATGCCAAGAGTTGGGATCTGTTAGATTGGTGATTTCGTTCACTCGGTTTGCCACAAACTGCTTCCATCGCGCTTTTGCACCCTTTATCCAAAAGAGTACAATCTTGGAATCTGTCCAATGATAGTCAATAGAAGATCTTTTTAGATTCACGATTCTCCTTACCTTAGAACTTAGACGAGCTGCAACTAGAGCACCCAACAGTTCTAATCTTGGCAAGGTTACACCGTTTAATGGAGCCACACGACTTTTTGAAGTTAGGAGTTTCACCGATATTCCATTGAGAGTCTTTACCTTCAAATATATGGCAGCGCCATATGCCTTTTTACTTGCGTCACAAAAACTGTGTATTTCAACAGTATCTTCCCGTGAAAGAGAATCATTAACCAACCTAGGTATTTTCAAATTTTCTAAGTGATGAAGTTCAGCACACCACTTCTTCCACTCCCTTTCAATCTCTTTTGGTAAAGATTCATCCCACTGAATTTTTTCCTTCCAGAGATCCTGGATGAGGCATTTAACTCGAATGGTGAAAGGCGAAATTAATCCTAAAGGATCAAATATCTTTCCTATTGCTTGAAGTAAGAAGCGTTTCGTATTTTTGTCCATAGAAAGAAATTCCAAGAGATTCCTAGTATCCATAGTTAAATAATCTTCATGTGTCTTCCAAGAAAGCCCCAGAATTTTAGTTTGGTGTGCGCCCAAGCTGAGCGTAGTATCTACAGGATAGGTATCAAATTCTTCATTCTTCCATTGCTCCATTAATTCAGCATTATTGCTAATCCACTTTCTGAGGACCATTCCAGCATCTTCCATAATTTTCTTGGCATTTCTGGATACTTCAAGTGCTTCTTCAAAATCCTCACATCCAGCAATGAGATCATCTACATAAAAACATTTGTCTAAAATTTCAACAGTTTCGGGAAAATCTTCCTTATATTTTTCAAGGTGATGTCTAATAGTAGCTGCTAATAGAAATGGGCTCGAGCTGACTCCGAAATTCACTCGATTGAAACGATAAGTCTGTAACTTGGGCCTTTTATCAACACATGGATCATCATTACTCCAAAGAAAACGAACTGCGTCCTTATGTTCATCGGAGAGGCAAATCTGCAGAAAAGCTTGTTTAACATCTGAACAAAATGCAATCTTGTTCAATCTGAAATTAATTAGTAAGTCCAAAAGATTTGGATTTAAGTTAACCCCTGGCCACAAGCAGTCATTTAAAGAAAGTTCATTATTTTGATGGCTACCCGCATCAAAGACGATCCTAGTTTTCGAAGTTAAACTACTTTCTTTCCGCACAGCCTGATGAGGCAAATAATATATAGGTCTATTTAAAGTATTTTCTGGTGCATCAGGATTTACGATGCTTATTATGCCTTCTTTTAAATAATCAGAAATAATTTCACAGTATTGTTGATGTAACTCAGGATCATGACTAAATCTCCTCCACAAATTCTGAAAACGCTGCCGCGCCAAGGAATAATTATCAGATAATTCTTCATAAAGTTTCCTAAAAGGTAGTTGCACTATGTAACGTCCGTTTTTGAAATCTACAGTGTCATTAAAAATTTCCATAGCCTGATCCTTTTCATGCACAACTGGATCATCACGAATACCAAGTCCCTCTAAATCAAAGAAAAGTTTTAAAGTACTTTGAAGAGAATCATTTTGCATAAGAAAACAATATCCCTGATAAGAAGGTTGTATTTCGTTAAGTTTCCCGCATGCGATCCATCCGAATTCAGACTCTTTAAAGAATAAATCATCGTTTATTTTATACGTATTATTTTTCAAAGCCTTAAAAAATAAATCAGCGCTTATAAGGGCATCTACCTCTGAAGCTTCATAAAATGATTTATCAGCTAAATTTAAAAATTGTGGAATTTCTACTTTCGAAATATCCAACGTAGTACACGGAATTAATCCTGTTATCTTATTTACAATTAAGAATTCAACTGGTTCATTAAAGGTGCAATCTTCATTTGAAATAAATGTATTCACTTTCCATTTAATATTTTGGATTGATCCATTAAGACATGTAACAGGCGTCTTAATTTTCTCCCTTTTTATTCCTAAACATTCACTTATTTTATCAGTAAGAACGCATATATTAGATGCGCTGTCTAAAATGGCTCGGATTTTTACTCTTCGATTATTGGCGTCACAGACATAAATCTCTGCAGTAGAAAAAAGTACACTTTTTCTTTTTTGTTTATTTTTGTTACTTAAAACACTCAATGCCTTCAATTCTGAGTCACCTTTTGCTGCATCAAGCTCACTTATGTTTGGTCTATGCGGCGTCACCGGGCGACTAGAAGTCTTGGAATGACCTTCATTACCCATACATATTAATTTATTGTGTTTCTCCCCGCAAGCGCATTTAAATTTCGAGAGACACTGACTTTTCTTATGGTTTTGCTTTAGACATAATTCACAGAGCTTATGTGAACGAATTAATTTTAATCTTTCATGAACACTTAATTTTAAGAATGTATCGCAAAGGAATATAGGATGAAAACTTCTACAAACAACGCAGTTTTTATTTTTACTTTCATTCGTCAAAAGAGCTTTTGATTTATGGGAAGGGGAAGAATTCTTGTTTATACTAATCTTACTTCCGGTTGCAATATTTTTATTTATAGATAACAATACTGATTCACGCTGCTCTAAAAATTTAATAAACTCCTCCAGGGTTGGAACTACTTTCGATTTATGAGATAATTCGAAATTTTTCCTAGATTCTTTATCTAGTTTTTGAAGAAGAATATTTATTAGAAAAACATCACATAACTTGTTCTGTTCATACTTTAACACTTTCAAAGCGCGTAAATTCTTTTGTACACAATCAATCATACTTCTAATGTCTTTCGCATTTTCGCATTGAATCTTTTCAAAATTTAAAATATTCTGCACATGAATGTCAACAATCAGACGTTCATTATCATAGCGAGATTCCAATGCATTGTACAAAGATTCAAAATTATCAAAGTTACTGGCTAAATGCTTAGCGTCATTAGTAAGACAAGATCTCAGATAATACAATTTCTGCGAATGACTTAACTGAACATTATTTGTAATTAAATCATCAAATTGAGTTTTAAATGAACTAAATTCTTCATATTTTCCTGAAAATTCAGGCAAAACTAATGGTGGAATTTTAGTTTTGATTTGAAAATTTTCACTTAAATTACTTTCAGTAACATTTACTGCTTTTGCAGAATTTAACTTATTGTAAGAATTAATGAGAATTTCAATTCTTACCTCCAGTTTTTCTAGACGATCATCACAGTGGTTTAAATCATCATCAATAATTGCGAGATCATCATCCTTGATGTCGCTTTGTGCGTAGTACGCACTTCGTAGCTCATCAACTTTCTTCTGAAGAGCTTGAATATTTTTTAGTTTCACTTTAAGTTCAACGAAGTCCACATCATTATTTGCAGTCTCCATAAAATTTTCAAATCTAGTTATTTTCCCTTTTAGGGATGCTTTGCTTTTCATTAGAGTATCCATATCGCTGAAGTAAGCTCCGGCTCGACGGACCAGATGTTTAAATTATATTATCTTAATGATTAATTTTATCGACGGACCAGCTTCACTGCTTCGTTTTTTAATTATTTTATTATATACAAATATTTACAGTGAAGCGGAATACAATTTAATTGTGAGCTTCGTTTTACAATAATTGCTCACGTCCGGTAGGCTAGATTTCTTTTCTCTATCTGCCTCAATCGTAGGAGGCGATCTATTGGCGAGATTCGTTGGCGTAAAATGCGCCAACAACATTATTTTTGGTGGTACAATTTTTACACAAATTTTAATAAACCTTCCAAATCAATGAAAAATGATACCTCTTTTGGTACACGTGGTACTCTTTTGGTATATATACATAATGGTACCCTTTTTTTTATTTATTTATATGGAATAAAATTTCAAAGATTAAGAATTTTTGCCCTAGAATATCATCATCAGTTTCTGTACTAGAGCAGACAAAAAAGAGTTTTTTTGACAGTTTAACCAACTAAACAGCATACAGAGATGTACCATTCAAAATAAGGTGTAATTAAAATAATTATAAAATCCGTATAGATTTTGCAATTTTTATTTTCGAGAAAGGGCGTTGCATTCTCTTTCCTGAGAGAGCTATGTTCTCATTCTTTCAGGAATGTGACCAACATTGCTTGCAGGTACGATACACCACTGAATTCGAACCGAGTTCATAAGACTTGCATAATCTGAAACAGGAGCTAATGCGGTCCAGTGGACGAGTAATAAAAACAGTTGACCATGAGTAGTTCGACCCTTGTTTTGAAACTCGACGAAAAGACTACCCGCATGAGTGAATTCGCGGTTTTCCTCATTTGTAACTTGAATATGAACGAGTTTTCCACCCTTAGGTAGAAAGTAAATATACTTTTCTTTACACACCAAAATTATGGGTATACTATACGGTCCACAATTCTATACAGCTTACATTTTCAGAACAATGGGCAATAGCTAGCACAGGCTAAAGGATGCATCTAAGCAGCAGCGAGCGGAGTAGGGAAAAAAAGTTCGCAAATAGTAGCAGCGATATTTATAGTAAAACATTTCTTTAACTTGATTAGATGAGAGCCATCCGCATTACAACATGTTTACATAAGAAACATTAAATGAAGTAATTTAGAAAGTCGTTGTCCAAAAAGTTATTCTAAACAATTTAGAACAGAAAAAGGAGATAGCTAAACTAAAATGGGAAATAAAAAGGACAGTCGCCAAATTACAGTTGATAGTTTTCTTTCATACTTCATATCTTACATATCGCTCCCCCCTGTCTTCAAAAAGGAAAAGGCTTGATGATAGAAGAGCCTTTTTAGAAAAAGGCATCAAAGCGTTAGCAAAACAAGGGAAGCATAATTTTGAAAAAAAAATGATCTAGGTTTTTAAATATAACTCGTTTTATCAAAGAACGCAAATTTTAGAATTCTATTAAAATTTCAGTCCAATTTTTAAAATTTGCAAGTTTATTTTTTCTGAAAATATCTGTTTTAATCTGTTCTTCTGACTGTTCTAATTTTTTCAAGAAATTATTCTAAAAGTTCACAGTTCTTGAAAATCTTTGCTTAACTATCGTAATATATTTTTAACAGTCCTTGTCTTGAAAGTCTTTTGTAAAAATTGTTATATTCAATATAAAACCAGAATATTTCTTTCACGTATTCATGAAATTCTATTAAAACTAATTATTTACTCATTATAAAACAATCCGCACTTTCCTATTAACAAAGCAATATAAAATAGACTTTAGAAATTAATAACATAAAAAACTGACAAAACACAATACCATAGCAAAATAACTTTGATTAAAAAAAGGGTTGATTCTCACATGACGTATCAGCGTAACTATTTGCTGATGGCTATGGAATGCTTAAATACAGCAGCAAGTAAAAACTGCCCTTTCTTATACATGAAACTGGCTTTTAGCACTGTACAAATATATCAAAGTTATTAATTAAGACGTATGACCATAAAATTCTTCACTATTACATAATTTAAATAAAAACATAACTATACAAAAATTCAAATTAAGTCGAATAACTTGTTTCTTCAAGTTAGGTTTTATAGATTTAGGGAATAAAATTTTCATTGCCCTACAATAATAATATAAAATTTTAATTTGTGTAGTGTGTGTGGAGTAGCATATCGTGCTAAAATTATGACTAGGAGCATATGACTGGTGAAACATCCAACCAGTTTATAGCCATAGCTGACTGTCCTAAAAATTAATTTAAATATTAGAAGAGTACTGCAGTGGACGACGGGCGTGTGCATGGCTAGTGGATCCGTAGTTTTTATACCTCCCCTGGTAACATCCCCTTCCTCGCCAAAGCTCAAAATTTACTTTTTTCAAAATGTTTAAAACCAACCTCCCTTATTTTTAGTGGACTAATTTCTGGTTACTCGATCATATACGTGATCGGATACTCTCATGATTCTTCGTGACTTTATGTTGCCAATCGTCCGATCGAATCTTCCGCAATAAATGTAATTTGAATAAAAGTTCAGAGGTGTGATAAAAAAGCACAAAAGACTGATATTATTTTTCAAAAATCGTCTGGGACGAAACTTTAATGGCAACAAAAATTGCTTTACAAGGCGGGCCGAATAAAATGATCCAGATGTGGAAGATAGATTTGCTACTATTTTGAAATAGCTTTTTCTGTTCTTTTTAGAAGCGTGCACATAGAAATAGTTTTGCCTTTTGTTTATCAATATTTACCTCTTTAGTGATATTCTTATATGTTTCACTTAGTTTCTTTTGCACTAGGTTAACAACAGTATAAACATCTTTTATTATTTTCATTTTTTTATTTATTTCGGCAAAACTGCATATAGCAAAAGCCTTTTCTAATGTTATTTTTGTTTCAAACGAATAATCTTGCTCTCATCGCATTGCCTCTAAGACACGTTCGGACTTTGTTTCGAAGATCAATTACACAATTATCTATGATTTCTGAAGTGGTTCGATTTCTGGTCAAAAATAAATGTCTTTCATATGTTTCATATTTTTATTACGTATACAGTATTCTGTAAATTTTGTGTTAGTTTAATCTAAGTTCTTTACCATCTTCTACATGAAATTTATCATACATTTTCAAAACCACGAATTAATATTACATGCAGAAAAAGTATTAAATTTTACATTTTCTTCTTTATTATGCAAGCCATTCGGTACTCCATAAATTTCAAACGATTGCAGCCATATTTTCCCAGTTGAAGCTAAGATTTCCTTCGAATTTCATGAGCTCTGATAGCCTAAACTTTTTTAAAATTAAAGCATTCCTGATGTCATAAAACAAAGAGCGTTCAGTTAGAACAATCAAGATTTATTAGCCCAAAGGGCGTTAGCTCAGAAGGGCAATTAATTTCGTTTTGGCATTTTGCGTCGATTCACTATAAACGGCAAATCAGTTTTGAAATTGTTGCCACCAAATATTAGAGCCCTGCATTATATTTCAAGAAATTAAATAATGAAGAATCTGCATAAATGTATATATGTTTCTCGCATTGTGATAAAACAACGTACCTAGAGCCATCCAATTTTGAATAACATACTACGTCTCCTCCCGAATATGGGCATCTGGAAGACTTATTTAATTTGTAATTTGTTTTATTATTTATTTCATATTTTGTAACACTTTAACGAATTTTTGATTAACAAATTTAACGATTTCAAAGCGAGAAATGGCAACACTGTCTGGGGGAGGGAAAAATACATTTTTATTTCCAGCGCGCGAGACTGTGTATCGGAAATGCTAAAGATATGCTTACTTTAAAATTATTTTGCGATATTGCTGTTGAATTGAATTTTATGGTTTAAGTGAAACATGATATTTAATAAATAAAGATAGCACACAAAACGTTAAAAAAACGCCTGTTTGGGCATAATGTAAAATCTGAAGGCTTTCAGATTTATTAGTCCAAAGGAGCTTTGTCCCTGAAGGACTATTATTTTCGTTTTGCGATTTTGCGTCGGAAACATTAAAAGTTTGTATCACTTTTCAAACTGTTGCCACAAAATATTGCAGCGCTGTATTATATTTAAAGAAATTAAATAATGAAGAATGTGCATAAATGTATGTATGTTCTCGTATTGTGATAAA
>KK116251.1:752452-772897 GCA_000611955.2 Stegodyphus mimosarum | reverse complement strand
GCAACGCGTGAGACTGTGTGTAGGAAATTCTAAAGATAGGCTCAGTTTAAAATTATTTTGCGATATTGTTCTTTAACTGAATTTTATGGTTTAAATGCGAAGAACATGATATTCAATAAATAAAAGTAACATACAAAATGTTTAAAAAACGCTCCTTTGGACGTAATTTAAAATCTGAAACCTTTCAGATTTTTTTTAAATTTTTAATTTATTTATATTCTATAACCCCACGACTTTCAAGCGTACCAACTAGCGGAAGAGTAAATGAAAAATAGCCACTGCAAGATAGAGTTCAGAAAATGGTAAATGGCAGCAATAAGACAAAGATTTTTTTAAAAAAGATTTTTAGGAAAACAGTAACTGAGGGAAGCGAAAGCATGTTAATGTTGTTGAAGTAGACAGACAGTGAATGATAAGTGGCAACAGTGAGACATGCGTTGTGTAGATGTTTTGTCTTCTGACTTTAGGCTTTTGTAAGTCTGGTAATTTTTTCATTTTATAAAACAATAAAATGTGAATGTATTTTTGCAATAAAGTTTTCTATTATAATACCAACACACATGCTTTCAGAGTAATTCTAGTTTTAAAGGAAATGAATAAATATGGGCTGTGTCAATATGGTAAAAATTCTATTCAAAATTGGAAATTTAATTCATTCTTTTTAATCCCAAAAGAAAATTTTGTGATTTCGTTACGCTTTTATGTACTTAAAAGGTTCTATAGGATCTTTTGTAGGAAATTTAATCAAGAAAACGCATTTAAAGCTCTTTAGAATTCTGCCCAAGTTTATACACAACTGTGTCTGATATTCTATTAGTAGCAGCAGAATACTCTTGATTGTGTGTATATTACACGAGGACCTTTAGAAAGTGTATAAATGGGGCCTTCAGAAAGTGTAAAAATTTTTATATATTATTATCTAATATAATTATTTTATATATTCATATATCTACACTTCTAATATAATTATTTTATATATTCATATAATATCTACACATATCTCTATAGAATCTCTACTTATAACTCAATAGAAGCTATATCTAAAATTTTGTAGGCAACAATTATTATTAGTCATAATAACTACTATTACTTTCACTTCACCCACCGATAGCAACAAATGAAAAATAATTATTCTACAGATACTAAAGTGTTGTCATGACTGTTAGTAAAAAGTGAAAACAGAGCGCTAGAGAAAAAATAAAGATGTTATAACACGGAGAATTGATTCTTGCTTTTTTCCCCGTTTAAATTTTATAAAAAAGAATATTGCAAGAGGCAGCATTCTTGGTGACCTGGACGTGATGGGACATGGTGGGAGAGAAGATACAAATATCTGTACAAATATATTGGTACAAATATATATAAATTGAAATTATACACACACACAAAAACATAGTCAAGTTTTAAATGAACATGAAAGAGTTATAATTTCAATAAAAGTCAATAATGTTGTTGAAACGAACAGGAAGTTTTACTTGTCTTCCACAATTTTATAGATTTTACTGTAGATCTACCTAGATTATAGAAAACTGGGCCATAATTCTAAAGGATTCTAAAAACATTTAACATCGAATTTTTTCACGGAATTCTATAAGGCATTTTCGTAAGGGAAATTCCCTAAAATTTTTACTCAGTAAAAGACGATCATCGCAAAATAAGTATTTGCAGTGAAAAACAGTATGAGTTTAATCTGCCTTCCAAATATTATAACAAGTATCAATTTGATTAAATAAATCCATTCTATTTGTTTTGAAGTTTGTGCATTCCGATTTCTATTAATAATGTACTCTTTAATCAAATATTTCATTCTGCAATATTTTTCCTTTCAAACTCTTTCACTGAGCGGGGTTTTAGTGTAATTCACAAGCAGGTGTGAAATACATATTAGGTGTGATACTGAGAAAATGTTTATCATTGCGTTATCTTGTAAATTCAATTTCTTCCTTGTTTTAAGTACCGTTTCCAGATAAAAATAACAACAAAAGTCCAAAAAAGAAATCTTTCCACTTTGAGAAAAATTCAGATATTTAAAACGCCAGCATTATCTATATATAACACAGATAACACTCACATTAGCTGTAATATCAGACTCCGAATAACTACCCTTGAACACAAACAGAGATAACTTTCAAGTGCTTATTAACTTCAGTCAATAGAACATCGCGTTAGCAATTACTCGGAAAGGCTAAACCAGTACGTTTTATTTCCGTATTTCTTATTACGTAACCAAATACCAAGCCAAAGTGACTTTTCGGTTACGTAATACGCAGAATCCATACGGAAAATGAACCTCCATTTTGAAGATTAAATTCTATCACTTAATTAAATACTGATTTAAATTCCTAGCGTAGAATGGCACCCAGAAAACGGGAATTAGATTAGCCAGAAAGGTATTCTTTTATAAGAATGTACATAAGTGTACTAGTGAATCTATAAAGTTGTGATGTCTCCTTGTTCAACTTTTGCAATGACAGCTGAAGCAAGTGCAGAAACCAGGCAGAAGAAGGCTTAAAAGAATTCGTTATTTAAACTCTTTAAAATTAACAATGCGTCGACTTGACATTAACAAACTACGCCTCGCTTGGGCGGTAACTCAGCTAACAAGAACTAAAGTGAAAAATTCAAAAAATTAACAAACAGTACAGTTTTTCTACCAGGACTCAGATAATCCTGTTATCCCAAAACCGCGTCGAAGTTTCGTGGCAGCAAAGTAATAGCTGTTACGCCACTTTAACCAGCAATAACTGCAGAATCAGAAGCTCACGCTAGAAAGGTACAATGCTTGCTCACACTGTCTAAATTTTCCTTCTAGAACTGAGTATTTAAACTTCTTTCTCCCACTGGTAGAGTTTGCATTCCTTCATGTCCGCTACCAAGTTTAAATATTCTGGCATTGACAATTACGGCAATGAAGGCTTATAGAAAAGTAAATATAAATTTAAACTTAACTAATTAGTAAAAATGAATATGAATCCCTACAAAATTGTAGGACTAAATTCATACAAAATTAAAAAGTTGAATAACATTTTTACTTCTTATCCTTCAATATACAGTACAACTTCAATCATCCGAACTCCGGCTATCCGAATCGCTGATTATCCGAGCCGCTTTCAGAATTTCAGAATCAACTGAAGAAGAGATGGAAAAGGAGAAAAAGGAAAAAGAAGCTCAAGAAAAGGAAAAGGAAGAGACAGGAGAATATAAAGATGACGATGACGCGTCACTTGAGGAATTAAATATTCTTTTTTAGTGCTGAGGATACAGCAGAATGGATGGTATGTGATTTGTCAAACCCTGGGTTTCAAATTCTAAATGATGATAAACTTATTGAAAGTGTGAGAGAAGAAAGTGTCGAAGAAGAAGATAACCTTAATGTCCAAGTTTAAGCAGACACGGGGCCATCAGCTAGTGAAGCGTTTGCCGGTCTTGAAACTGCGTTGAAGTGAATTGAGCGTCACCTCAAGTGTGTCCACATGCAAGACCCTTTCTTTTACAAAAATCCAATTATCCGAATGGGGCCCGGTCCCAATTGATTCGAATAATTGGAGTTCTATTGTACAATGTAGCACACGAAATCTCAAATCATTCAGTCATTCTACAAAATTTTAATATTATAGACTGCATGTTAAAAACGCGTATTTCGGAGCTCCTGTTCATGGAAAATCTTAGAGGTGTCAACAGAAGTCAATATCGCAAACTTGTCACAAAATGGCAGTTTTCAAGATAGCGGGTAACGGCCGGTTGAGTGTTAGGTGAAAGTTTGCAATGTTTTTTGAAGAAACGAAGCATTCGATGACGATACAAAGAAGTTTTCGTGCACCATTTGCTGCAAAATAGGCTCCTTGCAAACACACCATTCACAGATTGTACCAAGAGCTGGAAGCTACTAGCCCTGCTTTGGAAAAGAATCAAGTCCAACAAGTGTGCGCACACCTGAAAATGACAACAGGTCTCCCTTTACACATTCAGTGGTAGATACAAGATGCAGCCCACACATACATTGCAATTGTTGTTATTAATTTCCTGTATGAAATGTTTAACGCACATGTCATTCTTTTTAAATCCCGAAAGAACATTTTCTTGATTTCTTAATGCTTTTAAATACTTGAGTGTGCTTAAAATTTTTGTATTTGTGCTGCGATGCGCTAGCACATCGTCTGTGAGACTATCTGCGCAGTTGCAAAGCGTTACCATGGTTACCAGTTTTTTCTTTACCACTGTTATTGTTAAAAATAAAAGAAAATGGCTGTTCTAAAGATTTGAAGCTGTGTTTAATTGCTTATTCGAACCACATTTTTGAATTAGAGTGGTTTATGCAAAACTAAAGCAAGGAAAATTGTTTAAACCTCTTTAGAATTATGGCCCAATTTTCTATAACCTGAATCTGATATTTTATTAGTAGAATTCTAATTGTTGATTTTATACACATTACATAATGTTCTATACATGGGATCTTTCGCAAGCGTACAAATTTTATAGAGTCTGTGCATATATCTGTATAGAATATCTACATATATCACTATAGAATCTCAATATATATAATTCTACAGAGGCTATGTCTAAAATTTCATAGAATTCTACTGAGCTTTCTGACTTAGTTTATAAAAAAAAGGGGCAGTGATTCTAAGGGATTCTGAAGAGTTTTAACACTGAATTTTTTAAAAGGCATTTTCGTATGGGAAATTTTCCTAAAAGTTTTACAGAATAAAAGATAATCATTTAAAAATAAATAACTCTCACGAGGAACGCCGTGATCTTAATCCCAGTCGCTCATATCATCAAGCGAATCAAATTGTTGTAGCAAATACATTCTATTTGTTTTGCAGGTTACCAATTTATAGTTATTTCCTGAACGTTACGAAGGTGGGAGACAGTGGTTCGCATAGATAAGGAAGTCAGGAAATGTAGAACACTTCAAGGTTCTTATCGCGCAGTTATGCCATACAATTTCGGAAGACGTATGCCGAAGAGTTGTGGTAATGCAAAGGTTCGGTTGCGAGAGATTGTGAAATAAAATAATAGACACATTGAAGCACATTTTGTACTAAACTCACTTTCCATGCTAATCCGGTTAACATGCATTCATTTTGCAATATTTCGATGAAAATAAACTCTTCAATCTAGTATGCGTATACAACGCTCGTTTATACAGTTGGTTAATTCTTTTGTAGAATTCTTCGTTTGGAATACTATTTAAGTTTCTGGTTACGGGTTTTGAACCTTTCCAATGCTCTTAAAATAATAAACTGAAATGAAAATTCTTTTTGAAAAAAAAAAGGCAATTTTAAAATACAAAATTTGGTAAATAAATAAGGCGATGGTTGAGTAATGTAACACTTTTCTTTGTTACAAACAGACTGAGGAGAATAGAACTGTGCGTGGAAAACAGTTATTCGATTAAGCCTTTCTGAAGCCTAACACGTTGAGTTGTCTTAAGAAATCTGTCCATTAAAATATGAAGCAGACCGTAGTCTATGTAAAAGAAACTTTTTACTAATAAAAGTATTTAGCCATATTTTGAGCTTTGAGGCGTTGGCGTTGACGTGATGTTAGAGTAAATGTCATCCTTCCGCCACCAGTTAAGACAGAAAAGAAGAAATTCAAATGTCTCCGTTAGTGTTTTTTCCGATGTGCAGAAATACATCACTATTATTCTTTGCTGAATTCTGCAGTGATTTAAATGACGAATATATTAATGTTCCGGCAATACCAAATTAAAAAATAATTAATTTTCGACAAGTAAGGAAATCTAACTTTTAATGCGGTCACCCGGCTCTTATATTTGCGAAAAGTTTTATACTTATTATGAAAAACGTAAAATTAGAAGAAGTTTGACTCTCGTACGATAAAAATTGGCCCGAGTACCGGGTGGCCATAATTAAACTGACAGTGCTTGATCACAGTGTTCTGTAGCGCGATCTATTTGTGAGAATGACGCCTCATTCTGTAGGAAGATTAAACAAGACGGGGGACGAAGGATTGCGAGAAAAAACAAATTAGTTCCAAACGTCACCGCTAGGGGAATATTTGGCGCTGTGTAATAGAAAATAGAGTGTTAAAAATGCAAATTAATACGGAATAAAATTACCTTTTATTATGCACATTTTCTGATTTAGTTCAAGTGCAATATGGCAACACTTTTAAAAAAGCGTAAAATGTACATAAACACCTATAAAGTCTCGTGATCTGCAATATCACGTACGCTGAGCAGAAGAAGAAGTTCTTTATTCAAATTTCACGTTACATCCAATGGCACAGTGCCAGCTGCTTAAGTTTTAAAAGGCAATGTGTTACATTTCGAATCAATCGGATTGAAAGTTTATGTGCAATGTCTCCTTCTTTAGTCGACCGTGCATTACTGGTCAAATTCTTTTACCTCAACCAGCGCAACGCGTCAGCCGCTCTTCGTGCTTTTAGAACGCACAAAAAAACGAGTAAAGGTAACGGTCCTGTGTCAGGTAACGGTCCTATGTCAGTTAATGGGCTAAAAGCAATGGTTGCGACGTTTGAGAAAACAGGTTCTCTAAAGGTACATTCAGGCAGAGGACGAAAAACTGTACCACAGGATACAATCGAAACAGTTGCCACTTCGATTATCGACAGAGGACCAGACAATATTGCTGCCACCTCTAGCGCTCGTGGAGTAGCTCGGAATATGGATATGATTTACAGTACGGTATGGAAAATCTTACGAAAGATTATCAACTTCTATCCGTACAAAATCAGCCGTGTACAGGAGTTACCCCGACGATGATAAGCGATTGACTTTTGCTCTCATCTTTCTTGCCAGAATGGAGGTGGATGCTGCTTGGCCGTGGAAAATCTTATGGGGAGACGAGGCCCACTTTTACCTGAATGGAACTATGAATACCCAGAACTGCCGAATTTGGAATGACAAATCACCACATGCGTCACAGCAATTCCCTTACATTCACCAACCTGTTTGGTGTGGGTTCACAGCGGAATTTATCGTAGGTCCATTCTTCTATGAGAACATTACCCCGACAGGACCGGAAACCTGTTCTGTTACCGGAGAGAAATATCGCCACATGTTGAACAGCTTTGTCATTCCGGCACTTCAGCAAAGACAATGCCTGGGGGAAATCATTTTCATGCAAGATGGAGCCCCTCCACACGTTGCTGTACGGGTGCAACAGATGCTACGACAGAATTTCACAACAGAAACAGTCATTAGCCGCTACTTTCCAACTGCGTGGCCACCTCGGTCGCCTGATCTTACCCCATACGACTTCTGGCTATGGGGTTACCTTAAGTCCAAGGTCTATCAAGGAGTGGTCCAGGACCTGGCTACGTTGAAGGATAACATATCGCGGACTGTACGAAAGATTCCTGCAGACATGTTACTTTCTGCTGTTGTGCATACTGTGAACAGAATGCAATATGTGGTCCACAACAACGGCAGCCACATTGAACCTCATTTGAATGCAAAATAAAAGGTAATTTCCGTATTGATTTGCATTTGTTAACACTCTATTTTCTATTACACAGCGCCAAATATTCCCCTAGCGGTGCCTTTTTTCTTCGCGGAATCCTTCGTTCCCCGTCTTGTTTGATCTTCCTACAAAATCTGCCGCCATTCTCGCAAATAGATCGCGCTACAGAACACTGTGAGCACTGTCAGTTTAATTATGGCCACCCGGCATTTAATTTCAAAATTTGCGATTTTTGATGTCGTTTTCAACTTTCCTTGAATGATCGATTTTGTAAGTTAAAATAACTCATGGAATAAATAATGTGCAGCAAAAAATGTGTATAATATAATAGGCCGTACAAGGAAGTCATGCAGTGTCCACATCAGTCTTTTTTTTTTTTTTTTTGAATAATAGTAAAATCCTGTTTGAAATGTTTAACTTCAGTCTTAAACTTTCAGTTTTATTATTATTACCAGAATTCAAATTAGAAGGGAAAAAAACTGGAAGGTTTCAGATATTAAATTACATCCAAAGGGGCGTTTTTTTTAACACTTTGTGTGTTACCATTATTTATTAAATATCATGTTCTTCGCACTTAAACCATAAAATTCAGTTCAAGAGCCATATCGCAAATTAATTTTAAAGTACGCATATCTTTAGAATTTCCGATACACAGACCCGCGCGTTGGAGATAAAAATATTTTTTCTGTACAACGTTGCCATTGCTCGCTCTGAAATCGTTGAGTTTGTTAATCAAAATTCGTTAAAGTTTTACGAAATATAAAATCGATAATAAAACAAAATTCCAAATTTCAAATTTGGGCCTCCGGATGCCCATATTCGCAGGAGGATTACATTATTCAAAATTGGATGGCTCTAGGTACAGTTGTTTTATCACAACGCGAGGAACGTATATATATTTATGCACATTCTTCATTATTTGATTTCTTT
This sequence comes from Stegodyphus mimosarum, assembly GCA_000611955.2. Lineage (NCBI taxonomy): Eukaryota > Metazoa > Arthropoda > Arachnida > Araneae > Eresidae > Stegodyphus > Stegodyphus mimosarum. The sequence continues at coordinate 764,513 of KK116251.1, read as the reverse complement.
AAATATAATACAGGGCAATAATATTTAGTGGCAACAGTTTGGAAAGTGAATCAACGCTTTTATTAAATCCACGCAAAATGGCGAAACGAAATTAACAGTCCATCTGCGGAAATTGCGCCTTTGGACTACTAATTATCTGCAGTTAAATATTTTAGTTTTTAATGTAGTTATTTACTTGATATTTACTTTAAAATGTTACCTTAAATCTACCTGAAAATAAGGTAGTTAATATACAAAAAAACTTATGCATAAATAAGAGCTAAACTTTTATTTGAGGACTTCGTAGAATAATTTCTAAATATCTATACTTAAACTACATTATTATTCTGCTGCCTAAATTTACTTAATTTGCGGCTCAACTTATGAACCAAATTTTCTTTAAGCTCCGTACTTCAAGATGATCAAAACGATTTAACATAGAGCTGGGTGTTTAAAAACGAATTCCAACTGCCGAAGCATGGAAACTAGCAGACGGGATTCAGAAGTGTCTAAATTTAGTTTTTATCAGCTTCAAATGTCTCTTTAAAAACGCGGGGAGGGGGTGAAAACACAGATCGCAGACTAACATTCAACACGATTATTTCACGTGAACACCACTCGATCACGACCCTGTAAAAAAATATACCAACGACGGGCAAGGTCACAATTGCGTTGCAGTTTTTATTCCACGTCAGTTCGGGTACTATGACAGTGTGTTTTTTGACACAATCAAAAAATAGCCGGCAAAATGTCAGATGAATTGCTTAGGTGATAAACAAGTTAATCTATATCTGGGCGTTTGGATTTTATTTTAGTAGCTGTGACGCAGACGTCGTATTTGAAGATTGCTGTCAGTTGTTTATTTGATAAGATCCAAATGGGGAATGAATTTCGTGCCTCCCCCCGGTGTGTTAATTAAGAGGTCACAAGATTGTTGAATGAACCAGAAGTATAACCTTTTTTTCTGCTGCTATTTCTCTCGGTTTTCATCCCACCTCACTGTCGCTAATTTTTAGCTTTTCTTAAGGAAAATGTTTCCTAGCAATAAATGAAATTTGTTCTAAACATTTGCAGAACTTTTTATGAGGCTTCAACCAGTGTTTAATCATTTAATATTTGTATATATATTAACACGCGAACACTCTGCATTTTACGAATGATTTATGTTCTGAACGACCGTTCGTACCGTGAATTTGTTCGTAAAATGCTATACGTTCGCTACGTACATCCCTAACTATCAGTGGCGGCTCGTAGCTAAAATTAGTGGGGGTGCTGTTCCAAAAAAATTTAACCTTTGTTTTAAACCTGTGTAAAGGGAAACAAATATGTATAAAAAGAAAATTTATTTTGAAACTTCCATGAAATTTTACAAAAGAAAAATTAAACATTTCTTAATTACTTTAACTTAAATGGTTACAGTTCAAGCTTTACCTATTCATTTAAAAATGAAATCAATTCTTCTTGTTTAAATTTGCGCGAAGAGATCAATAATTTTCTCCTTGATCTCTGGATGACAACTGAGGAAATTTTGCTATATTGAAAGCATTGCAAGCGCATGATAACGAAAGCTCTTGAAGTTCATTTACAGTCACAGAATTTATTACCTGAGGATGCAAGGACATGGTTAAAGTTTTCTGTAAAATAAAAGAACCGAAAAAAAATGAATCAAATAGAATAGCTGAGAAATAATCTAACCAAGAATATGGTGTATGATTTTTAAACACAGCACACGCGGAGTAAAAAAAAAGAACCAGCTTCCAACGATACTCCAGATTCGGCACTGTAAAAGCGACAGTGCTCTCTCCCTCTCAGCCTCGTAGGCTGCTTCCTAAGACCGCATGCGCAGAACAGCCAAATACCACACGCGCGGAGGAAGAAATAATCACGTTTCCAGAATTTCGGCACTGCAAAAGCGACAGTACTGTTTTATCTCCCTGGCTCGAGTGCTGCTTTCTGTGCGCGCTTGCGCAGAACAGCCTTGTGAAGCGCAGTTCCATACAAAAACTTTCGTACCTTTTTCATAAACTGGAGGATGGCTAGTGACATTAAGTTTAAGGATTATATATTATAGAAGGATAAAGAAAGAATTAAAGAAAAAAGTGTTCATTATAGTAAATACTAAAAATACTAATAAGTGGAAACAGGGGGTGCTGCAGTTCCACAGTGCTTATTACGAGCCGCCACTGCTAACTATGTACATGAGGTATGAGCTATTAAATCTATACTATTATAATCTGTGCGCGTCTGTCTGTTTGTGACATCATCTCCTCCGGAAGGGTGGGAAGTTGAGTTTCGAGAGAAGTACTCCCTCTTCTCCCCCGGATTCCAAAATTTCGTAGGAAGCCATTTCGACCATCTCACGACTTAAATCAGCTGAGATATTAATTAAAAACTCTGAAACCGATGATTTTTTACAGAGTGGCAACAGTCTCTCACGCTATATCTGCTTCAAAAAATGTTGCCACTGCTCGCTTTCAAATCGTAGAGTTTATTAATAAAAAATTTGTAAATTTTACAAAATGTGAAATAAAAATAGCATTGCCAAACATTAAATATGTTATTATTTTATAAGGTTATATTCTGATGTTGAAAAAAGTACGCTATTGCATGTGACGTCATACGTCGAAATTGTTCGCTAATGTCAGCATTTAAATAAATAGCTGCTTTGTTAGCAAGTTTTATGATTTAGGTTAGGATAATTGACACGATATGTTATTGCCACGTTTGCTCTAGCAGCTGCCCGCTGGTACTATATAAACGAATAAATAATACAGTGCTCGAGATTGAAAATGCAACACCAAGAAGGAGTGGTCAGAAAGTGATGAAATTTGGAAAAAAGACAGAGACAGCAAGCAGCAATAAATGATCTTTATTTCAAAATGATAGTCAGAAGACAGAGCGAGAACGTCGTCGGCTCAGTAGGACGTAGGACCACCGCGGACAGCGATGCACGAAGAAACACGTCTAGGCATAGAGTCAATAAGAGTGCGGATGGTGTCCTGAGGGATGGCTCTCCATTCCCTTTCAACCATTTGCCACAGTTCGTCTTCTGAACGAGGCAGGGGCAGAGTCTGCAAACGGCGTCCAATCACATCCCACACATGTTCGATTGGTGACAGGTCAGGAGAGTACGGTGGCCAGGGAAGCATCTGTATATCTGCGGCGACTGTCACTGGATAAAGAGAAGCGTGACTCATCTGAGAACACGACGTTTCGCCATTCTGTCATCCACATCGCTCCAGTCCGGCGCCATTCTAAACGTTGTCGTCTATGCTGTGGGGTCAATGGCAGTCTTCTTAACGGACGCCGTGAGTGCAGACCACGTTCAACCAATCGACGGTTCAACCAATGGTTCTGGTCGACACGAGAACATCCAGGGTATCTTGTACATGCTGCAGAATCGCGGTACTAGTGACTTGCGGGACCGCCACAGCTTGTCGGCGGATGCGTCGATCCACGAGTGCTGACGTCACTCTGGCTACACCTGCACCCCATAGCCGATGCACCGTGCTCGCATCCATGTGGGCATCAGCTGCGATTTGACGTAAGGACCAACCCACCCTTCTCAGTCCGATCACCATACCCCTCGTAAACTCGTCTATCTGCTGGAAGTGCCTTTGTTGACGGCGGCCTGGCATTCTCTCCTATTACGCGCATCCTCCGGGACAAAAACCAACTTTCTTCGATAATTCGTCTGGCAGAAATAACGACACGAATATTGCCCATTCTGTGTGTTCCTTCCCTTATATCTTACTTCACTTGTGCCGGAGAGCTGCGATTTCACATCATTCGCATAACTCAGTGATATGCGTCTACTCTAAAATTTGCATAAATTTCTGACCACTCCTTCTTGGTGTTGCATTTTCAATGTCGAGCAGTGTACAATTGAAATTTTAAATACAGTAAATAAAAAATAAAAAATTATAAACAAATAAAGAATTACTTTACTGTACCTTAGACTGCCTTCTTTGAGTAATGTTGAAAGGATTTGAAGTTTTACTAACGTTTATTTTATTTTAAAACTTTGCTATCCTCTCTTATTTTCCATTTCCAATCAGAATAAGCGCGAGTAAAATTGTTTACGAAATGAGGTTGCAAACTGTGGAAGTATTTCAGACATGGCTTTTAGCCAAAAAAGAGAGAGCAACTTCTCGCTGCTTTACCAATATCTCGTATCATCCTTTAATATGTATTACGTATCCTGCATCTTGGTATCTGTCTATATTAGTATATTCTGCACCTTGTATCATATATCGTGCAACATCCTGGAATACGTAACCCATGTTGTAAAATGTAACCCTGTATCAACCCCTTTAATATGTATTACGTATCCTGCATCTTGGTATCTGTCTATATTAGTATATTCTGCACCTTGTATCATATATCGTGCAACATTCCTGGAATACGTAACCCATGTTGTAAAATGTAACCCCGTATGTTATAAACGATATCTTGTATAATCCTGTAATATATGTAATATTTCTCGTATCATCCTGTAATATGTATCATATATCTCGTATCCTCCTTTAATATGTAACCTATTTTGAACCTTCTGTTTTTAAGTATGTTTATGTCACCTTATGCATGTCCTTATATTTGTCATCTTACGTATCTATTTCACCTTATGTTCTACGTATCATGCATTCTGGCATCTGCCAATTTTCGTATCTTCTGCACATTGTAACATATATCCCGCATAATCCTGTATCACGCATCTTATTTTGCACCATCTACCATGTATCCTGGCACTTATATCCCTCTGCACCTCGTATCATGTATCTTGGCATCCGCATATCTCTGTATCCACAGCATCTTGTATCATATATCTCTCAACATCCTGTAACATGTAACTTATTTTGCACCTATGTATTCTATGTTCATAAGTATGTGTACGTCACTCCATGCACCCCATGTTCCTACGTAAATGTACGTCACTCCATGCACCCCATGTTCCTACGTAAATGTATTTAGGCATCTGAATATATATGTATCTTCTGCACAGTCTATCTGAAGCCACCGTATGTTCTTATGTAACATGTATCTAAACAATAGATAAAGGTGGACGTGACGCTATACCGATTAACCGTATTGGTAGAGGGGTGGTGTCCACGTCCTCCGTCGCATGTCGCATGTCGCTGCTTTACCACGCGCGTGTTTTTCATGTCTGCCTTTAGGCCGGAACTTAGTTCTCGCTCATATTTGAAGATGTATTATAGTTTCTGCATTCCGCTTACTAGATACGTAGTGTTTAAAGGCCAATCTTCGCGTTACGACTCTCTATAAAGCATCTGAGTTTAGTTCTTACTTAGTTCAGTTAGTTTATTTCTTATTTTCTACGTTTTAGACCATAAGTGTTGGTCTCTGTATCCCGAAGTGCGGAGACGGCTGTACGCTGTGAGAAATAAAGGGTAAATTTAACCCTTCTTGTCTTTGTTGCATCTTCTGCACACGCACGAACATAGCTTTGAGTAAGCTCTCTTTCCACTCTGGACACCAGTTATGTTTGCAAAAGCAACTAATAGGAATAGTAGTCCTGACAATGTGCGCATGTGCTGTGGACGAGGCTGGCAAATCTTTATATGGATGGGGTTGAGTCAATGTCTGATTCGCCTTCTGAAGACTCATTGACAAGTAAAGGGTAAATTTGTTATGGACAAGTTGTTTGAGAAGTGGAAGGAGATAGCAAGTTAGTTGGGACAGCAAAAGAACAAAACGTTCCGTTTTTATTTTTATTTTTTTTTTTATTCCAAAGGCGCTTTGTTTCTGAAGGACTATTGTTTTTGTTTTACGATTTTGCGTCGAAAGCATTGAAAGTCTGAGTCGCTTTTCAAACTGTTGCCAGAAAATATTCCAGCCCTGTATTATATTTAAAGAAATTAAATAATAAAGAATCTGCATAAATTATGTATATTTCTCCAAATGTGATAAAACAAGAGTATCTTGAGCCATCCAATTTTGAATAACGTATGTTTCCACTAGAATATGCCCATCTGGAAGGCCAAATTTGGAATTTGAAATTTGTTTTATTATCTATTTCATATTTTGTAAAACTTTAAGGAATTTTTGGTCAACAAACTCAAACGATTTCAAAGCGAGCAATGGCAACACTCTATGAGAAAAAAAACCTTTTTTTTTATCTCCAGCGCGCGGAACTGTGTACCGGAAATTCTAAAGATACACTCATTTTAAAATTATTTTGCGATATTGCTGTTGAACTGAATTTTATGGTTTAAGGTAACACATAAAACGTTAAAAAACGCGCCTTTGGACGAAATTTAAAATCTTATCTAAAATCAGAAAGCTTTCAGATTTTTTATTTTTAGCTAATTGAACAAATATATGCTAATAAGTCAACTTTTCCCTCATTTTAAGCATACATTTATGTAACATTTTAGACAGAAACATCTGCCAATACGGCGGAAGTGCTATGTGCAGTCAAGGTGATGTAAAGCGTGCTACTTCATCATGACAGCTTATTAAGAATTTGAAAATAGGATGATCCACGGAGACGAAATTCTTTATGTATGCCGCTGTAGCAGGTTTCCTACACAAGTCTTTTCTTCCTAGAAATTTGAAGTTGATCTCGATTCTCATTCATGGTTAAAAAGTGGCTTTCTGAAGCATATTATAATATTTATTGTCAGTATCATAATTAATGAACTAATATATCATTGTGGTTTAATAGGAATACCGATAAAAAAATTCTCTTTACAAAATTCCTCTGCAATTTTATATCGTGAATAATAAAAGCCTAAATCACTAAATTTATTAATCAAATTGCATTGTCAAAAGTAAGGCGCCCCACGCTTTTGTTATTCGTAATATAAAATTGTAGATGAATTTTGTAAAGAGAATTATTTAATATCGTGTTCTCCACCAGACTATAAATTAGTTTTCTAACTCTGAGCTCATTAATTATTTTATGAGTTTTAAACGAAAGCATATTTCATAAAAACGCTTTTCTAATGTCACTTTCTCAAATAGAACCTGAAAGTGCATCAGTATTTATCGTTAGCTCGTTTGATAGGTGTAACGATCATATCGATATCAATAATCGATATCGCAAAGACGCTGTATCTTAGACAATTCTTTATTCTCACCTTTCGCGATATAAGTAGGTGGAAAGGGAGATTTAAATTTCGGCTTACGCGCGAGCTTTCCGTTTTGATTCAATATTTGCTTCGAAAATTATACCATATTGCAAATTTGTGCTGCGGAATTATATTGTAGCTTATGTTCGAAAATGTATGGTAATTAAATTAATATCTATTGAATTTTTTTCTATCAAAACAGGCTCAGATCCTCAAAGTGCTGGAACAAAATCGAGTCAAAATTTTCCTCCAAAGGTTGAATGAAGGCGCTGAGAAATTTCACATGATTTTCATGTTTCAGTTCTAATTTCGAAATTACGATTGTAACTTTCCTCGTGGTCAGCATCTTCATGTTTCGTCCTTCTTTCATATCGTACGCATTTTGACACGGACATTAAAAAAAAATAATTCCGATGAAAATCATTAAAAAAAAAAAGAAAAGAAAAAACGTCTACCAAGAAGCAAACCAGGAAAAAAAAAAAAAAATAAAAAAAAAAAAAAAAAAAAAACTGCCGCGAAACCAAATTAACTTGGAAATATTGACCCCAAGACAGTCATGATCCCAACTTATGTGGGAATACTGCCACTCTTTTGTCGAAACCAAAGCAACCCGGCGCCGTAAAGGCGGGTGTCATTTACGTTAAGTATACAACAAAGTGCAATTGAAAAGTAAGCAAATTAGTTTAAATAATTTCTTAAGTGTTGATGATGTTTGAAAACAAAACTGCTGACAGCTGTTATGCAAAGACAAGTTGATAAACTTCGAAGCTGGATCGGCAGGTATTTTTAAATCTCGTGCAGGTGATCGTATCGTGATCGTCTGCTAACAAAACGTTCTTTCATTTCTGAAGAGAAACAATGTGGAAATAAAATAACTGACGAATTGTTAGTCAACAGGTATTGCAATAAGATTCTGAATTTCTTCAAACGAAAATAAGTTATTGTATACATTTTATTTGCATAAATATCATAGTTTTCAATAATAAGAATTATTACAGGCACACGGTTTCAGAACTATTTCGTTCAACACTTCGTTATTCAACTACATTTCTTAGGCGTGAAAAAAATCTAAATGTCGAATCTAAATATCTACTGTGGTTCAGCGGTATTTCTGTTTAAATCAACATTCAGTCTAGTTTAAAAAGGATAGAATATCAAAACAAATTATTCTAATCCAGAATCTACTCAACATCCGATCAGAAGTATTCGAGCTGCATCAAACAAATCGAAAGCAAGTTCGAAAGTTCAGACTGCTGCCATTCAGCGTTCTATAAATAAATCTATGCGCTTCTACGATTTTCGTATTGCCATTCAGAGGCAGAGAAAAATGTCTATTCAAAACGGAGCAGTGGGTTTAAAATCAAAATTATCAATGACAAATTCAAATGATTTTAATGCAAACATTGTAATTCTATGTAAAACTTCTCAGCTATTACTATTATTATTTCTGTTAATGCCCAATACGGCGCTTTAATGGGTGTTCCATGACTTTTTATTCTAATTTGACGTGAATAAGAATGTTATAAAAGTTGAAAATTAATTTTTTTAGAGCATTTAGCTAAAATCATCGAACTTAACATTTTTCTTATAAACATTTTATTCAATACCCTTTTTATTTTGTAAAAGATGAAAGAATAATAAGGGAGCTAAATAATAAAAAGAAATAGAAAATGAACAAACAAAAGGTTGCACTGTATGTATTATAAGAATTATAGAATTATATGTTACGCTGCTACAGTTGTTCTTAATACAGTACTACCTCAGTATATGTCATTAATACATTCCCTATCCTTGGCTGTATACCAAACGAACTTTTCCAGTAAGAAATAAAAGCTAGATAATTAATCCGTTCTTATAAAAATAGCCTATTGTTATTATTATAACACTGTCTAACATTCAAATACAAATGAACCGGGTGAAATATATACTGCGCATAAATGAAGCAATTCACATGATACTGTTTCATGACTCACATGATTTTAAAAGACTTCCACCAATCGTCTTCTCGATTGACAGACTTTCACGTCCAAGTTGATTTTTAAGTCTGGAATAAATCTGTAACGGAATGACACTTTCATTAGTGAAAAATCTGATAATAATTCGTCCTTGTGAAAGGGTAACTGCGGGGATACATAATTATTCCAAAAAATATATATTTTCTAATATTTGTAGCCAAATACTTATTATTTTTATTAAAATGTTATTTATATTTACAGGATAAATGCGAATTATTCATCAGTTTAATATTTCTTAAAACTGAACTGGCAACAATCTATTGAAGATTTCTGATTTTGACTGCTATAAGTTGGTCGTTTAGAATAGTTTTTACTGGATATACAGTGTCTTACAAAAGTGATGGGATACTTGTGCTTTACAAAAGGCAACTGTGGTAAAATAAATTAAAAGAACATGTAAAAATTTTTTTGTGGGTGTGTTTCATACTTAAATTTAGTAACAATTATTACATAACATACATTTTCTCAAAATATTAAAATATTAATTTAATAAAAATACAATTGTTTAGAACGGAGCAAAAAATGGCTCACATAAGTGATGGGACACTTACTTTTCCACCAAATATTTATCCAAAAATTTTACTTTTTAAAAGGTTTTAATATTTTATTGGATTTCCTTTTACTTTTAAAACATGATTTAATCTTCTTGGGATGGATTCGAATAATTTTTTTGTGATTTCTGGAGTGATTTTACCCCATTCTTCTTGAAGCACCGATTTTAATTGTTGTTTTGAAGAAATGGTGTGTTTGCGAATTCTTGATTCCAATTCTTGCCAAATATTCTCTATGGGATTTAAGTCTGGAGATTGTGGTGGTGTTTTTATTATTTCAGGACAGTTATACAGCAGCCAGAGTCTAACGTTCAAAGCAGTGTGCTTGGGGTCATTGTCCTGGTAGAATTTAAAACCGTTATGAAGGTTCAATTTTCGTGCTGAAGATTTCAAATTTTGATTTAATATGTCAACATACTTGTACTGATCCATTATACTGTCAATAAAAACAAGATTACCAACTCCAGCGGACGACGTACACCTCCATACCATAACTCCTCCTCCACCATGTTTTACTGTTGGCACCAAGTTCTGTTTGCGGAATTCTTCCCTGGGTTTTCTCCACACCAAGATTTTACCGTCAGAACCAAATATATTAAATTTACTCTCATCAGCAAATGTAACTTCATTCCAGTAATCAGAATTCTTATTTATGTTGGATTTTGCGAAAGTCTGAGTTTTCTATTCTTTTCACTTACGAAGAATTTTTTCCTGGCTGCTCTACCGTGATATCCAGGAGATCGAATTACTCTTCTAATATTCTCAGGATTAACAATTACTCCATATAATGCTTGTAAATCAGCAGCAACTTTAGAAGCACTCATTCTTGGATTTTTTTTTAATACTTCGAACGATAATTCAGTTTATTCCATTGGATAGCTTTGATGGTCGGCCAGGTCTTTTTTTATCCTGAATCATATGATTCATTTTACATCTTTTAATGATATTGAAAACTGTTGAATGACTCAAGTTAACTGTTTCAGCAGTTTCTCTAATAGATTTTCCACATTCAATATGCAAATTAATAACTAATTTTCGAATTTCAGGCAAAGTTTCTTTTCGTTTAGCATTCATGGCTGCACAGAGCTAAAAAACACAAAAATTCCAAAACAAACTGGCAAGAAATAATGCAGACGATTTTATAAATTATCGCCAATTGCTTTTGAGTAAAAATAAAAATCCCCAAAAATATTTTTAGACGATGTTTGTTGCATAGTCTAATGGTGTCCCATCACTTATGTGAGTCATTTTTTGCTCCGTTCTAAACAATTGTATTTTTATTAAATTAATATTTTAATATTTTGAGAAAATGTATCTTATGTAATAATTGTTACTAAATTTAAGTATGAAACACACCCACAAAAAATGTGTATATGTTTTTTAATTTATTTTATTACGGTTTCCTTTTGTAAAGCACAAGCGTCCCATCACTTTTGTGAGACACTGTAGGACTGCTATAACACGTAGTTGCGCTCCTCGCAGTTTGGTTGCAGTCTAGTCTAGTCGAGTCTGGACAACTATTGCTGGGATATTGCCAATTATGGGCAACTTATCCAGCTCACTGAGGAATTGCATAGAGCCCCTGACGTGCAATTTCCTTAAATTAAATAAAACCAAATACGTTGTATGAAGGAGATGCCGTTTGCACCGCAAGGTTGCAATAAACCAAAGTCCTGCAATGTAGAGAGAAGTCCTAACTAAAATCCTGACTGCGGCAGAGCCGCGTTAGTAAATGTCTGCGTCCTAACCAGTGCACATAAAAGTAACACAATTTATTAAACTTTAGTTATACAATACAATACAAATACTGAATTAATGCATGACATATAACATACAAAATGATAATAAAAATTGAAATTCTTGATTAAATATGATAACTAGGATAAATAACGAAAGCCTATTTACATATGTAGAAGTTGAAGCAATGCTCTAACAACTACTAAGTTGGGAAATTCAGATCCCTTAGTAAGTGAGTCGTATATGGCCTGATGTTGTAAAACTCATCTAAGGCTATGTAGTCTAGAACATGGAAATGCTGAAGATGTTTACATAATAAGGCAGATTTAAAGAAGTTGGCATTCATTATATGTAAATAATGATTTAAATATTCAATCCTCAGGTCTCTGTGTAAGGTCTCATTAGATACGTAGAAATGGGCATTTGTGATAAGTCTTTAAGACTTTGTTTTGTGTAATCTGAAGTTTTTCAACATCTTTTTTAGAGTAAGCCGCCCAGGCCGGCGAAGCATAAGAGAAAATGAGCCTTATGACAGCAATATATAAATGCCTTTTCTTTACTAAGCTTAAGCTTGAATTTCTTTCAATAAGTGGGAGTAGGCAAGTAATTACACTTAATGCTTTGCTTCTGACACGGTTAATATGGTCTTTCCAAGTTAGCTTATTATTGAGTGTCACTCCTAAGTATG
>KK116251.1:683962-748263 GCA_000611955.2 Stegodyphus mimosarum | reverse complement strand
TTTTTTAATCAAATTATATTTTGTTAGTATTTAGGAACTTTCTGAAAAAAATATAAGCTTGAGGGCTTTGGTTCACTAAATTTCGGTCCCTAATATTAAAAAAAAGTAAAGCAATGTATCTTCCACACAGTAAAAGTTGAGAAAGACTTTGACTTTTACATGTGCATTTGTTACTTGATGATCAGAAAATAAATGCTCTCTGTAATTTTCAGTGTTACAGAATGAAGTGGAACGTTCGAAGATTCATACCAGAGAATAATTTTTGGTTTTTAAGATACCACACGGTAAAAAGACGCGGGGATTCATTAGTACACTTTTTTTAGCTTAAAATTTTATTACACAGTTCACATGAGAATCCTACGAATTTTACAAATTCACTCTGTTGCCTTTCAATACAGGTTAAGGTTAAAAAATCATTACAAATCCAAACGAAAAATATACAATCAGGATATGTACGAAAAGTTTCGTACCACCGGAAAATGACTCAAAAACAAATCCTTTAATTCTTGGCATTAGAAATTGGTCGCCAAAAACGGTCTCCGGCGGTGGCTTATTCTGATTGGTTGAATTTCTTCAGTTCCCGGCGGGTTTTAGCCGCCCGTAGAATAGGAGTCGAGAGAATGGAAGGTGACGAATGTTCGTGGACTATGATGTAGATGCATGTAACTATTTAGTGTAGCAATAAAAGAATTTATCAAAAAGCTAGACTCATCCTGAAGAATGAAAGGTTACCACTAACCATCCTGACAGATCGGATAACATTTCAGAAGAGGGATATTATAATGTGGATTTTCTTTCTCATGGAATGACTCGCGTACCATGAGCGTGGAAGAAGTGGTAAGTTTCGATTTTAAAATTTGAATGCATGCGAACTATAGAATAATTATATTGAAATACCTTTGTAATTCTAACAGCGTATAGAATTTAGATGTGTAGAATTATATTATTAGTTAATATCATGGATGAGAGTACTAAGAAAGCTTTAGATAAAGCGACAGTGAAACGCAAAACTCTAAAAAGGTTAACAACACAAGTAATTAACAGAATATCTGAATTATTGGAACAGGATATTTTAGATACAAAATCGTTAGAAGAATGTGAAATGAATCTACAAGAAAAAGCAGATCAGATATTTAAGTTAGATCTAGAAGTTGAGGATCTAATTCCTGAAGTACCTGATCTCGAAACAGAAGTCGAGAATAAACGGGAATATACATTATTTACGCGAAAGTCAAGAATTATCTCCAGAATTCAGATAGAAATAAGGCAGATTTATCGTTGAAGACTAACTCTTCACTTATTTCGAATAGTAAACCAGAGAAACCGAGAATAAATTTGCCGAAATTTCATGTAGAATCGTTTGAGGGTAGTTTAGAGAAGTTTCAGGAATTTTGGTCACAGTTTGATAACGCGATTCACAGTAACGAACGCTTATCTAAAGTAGATAAATATAATTATCTTAAAGCTTTCTTAAAAGGACCAGCCTTAATTAGTATTCAAGGACTACTGGTATCAGAAAATAATTATGATTTAGCAGTGGATTTACTTAAGGAAAGGTATGGGAAAAAAGAAATAATTGTAAGATCCCATATTAACCATTTGTTAAATTTAAATGCTGTAAAATCGGTTTCGTATTTCAAACAGTTACGGGAGGTATACGATACGATAGAAATCCAAGTACGCGGTTTACAAACTCTTGGTGTTGAACTGAATTCATACGGAAGTTTGTTGTTCCCACTACTAACCAAACTTATTCCGGATAGACAGCATGAAAAAGGCGATTCTTGGAATATAACAGAATGATTAAAATTTCTTAGAAATAGAAACGTGAGAACGAACATTTTTATTTCGACAAACAGGAGACAATAATGAATCAGTTAAAAGCATAAAATATAAACAGTCGGTTAATAAATTTTCGGAAAAGGGGAATAAATTCCGGAAGTTTAAAGGGAAGAAGCAAGATTCGATTCCTAACGCAACCGCACTGAGCGCATTTCAGAAAATTTGCATTTTTTGCAATAATTCTGAGCGCAGTTCCGAAAACTGTGATAAGGAACGTGAGCAGAAATTAGAAAGTTTAAACGAAACGGAAGACGTTTTTTGTCTGAAAAAAAAAATCTGAAAGGATTCAGATTTTAGATTACGTCCAAAGGGTTCTTGCTTAATAATATAATAACTTGCCGAACGAAACAAACATTAAACTAAACCCAATACGAACACAATATAATTCCAATATAATTCCCAAAACCAACCCAATATAATTCCAATAGTCAACCCAATACAATTCCATTAATCCATCCAGTACAGACCCAATAACCAACACAGTACAATTCCAAAAATTCTAATAGCCAACCCAATGCAACTTCAATTACCAACAAAGAAACATAAGCACTAAATTGAAAAGTGAATCGGACATTTTTGTGAAACGACGCAAAACGCCCAAACGAAAGTAATAGTCCTTCGGGACTACATCCCTTTGGACTAAAAATCATATGTATCGGTCATGTAAATTAAAAGAGCGCTGCTTGACATGTAAACGTAAACATTCTAGTTTGATTTGTGACGCCAAATGCCTCCCGCGTCAGACAGAGAGTCGCGAAGAATTGATGAATGATAAAAGCTGAAAGTAGTCTTGTGATGAATCACGACGAATTATCTGACGTTTCAACATATTTAAAGAAGGCAATAATTAATGACAGTAAACCCATTGAATGTTTGATAGACACTGGAAGCAGTGTTAGTCTTATAAAATCTTCGGTATCTTCGAAATTGCAACTGCCAATAGAACCGGAAACAAAAAAATTGTTTGGAATCGGAAATGTTAAACGCGCGTGACCTTGGGTACGGTTTACGTTTCACTTCGAATCCACGAAATCCAAGAAACTGCGAATTTGTTTATTGTAAATGATGAGGCACAGCCGTATGATTTAATTATTGGGAGAGATATTTTAAACGATCAAATGCTGGCTTATGGGAAAAAGTGGATTCGTTTAACATATGGTATGCGAATAAAATTCCATTCGCGAAATTGATAAACGAAATGGAGAGTAAACACATAAAGTTATATCCTGAGAAACCAATAGAAATAAAAAGTAACACCAGAAACTTTGTGCATTCTGTAACTCCAGATATAAATAATGGACTGATTTTATTTCAAAAGAAGCATGGAAGTCTGGATTCAGTAATGAAAGTAACTGATGGTAGGGTAATAGTTCCAGTTATGAACACAGAATACAATAACATCAGATTAAAAGGAAACCAGTGTATTAGTAAGGTAATAGATATAACAGAAGACTGGGAATTAAAGGAAATAGATGCGCCTAATATAAACACAGATAAAGCACGAAACCATGTATTTTCCATTTCTCAAAATATTCACCCAGTTAAGTTAGATGATATAAAATTTGATGAGATAACTGCAGGTAGTGAAAGTACCGATATCTTAAAATTGTTAAATGAATATAGGGATTGCTTTGCTCTTAATTTAAATGAATTGGGTTGCACCGACGTAATAAAAATGGACATCAAAGAGTAAACCTGTGTCTTCTCAATCGTACAAAACGAATGCAGCTGAACGTAATGTAATAAAAGAAATTGTTAAGGAATGGAAAGATAATGAGATAGTTTCCTAAACCAGATTGCCTTACGCTAGTCCAGTGTTACCAGTAAAGAAAAAAAAAACCAGAAGAATATAGACTGGTAATTGATTACCGCAGACTTAATAATCAGACAATAGAGCATAAGTTCCCTTTGCCTCGAATAGATGATCTTTTAGATTGTTTAGGAGGATGTAACATTTTCACTATTCTGGAATTAGACCATGGCTATTTGCAAATACCATTAAGTGAACAAACTAAATTGAAGACAGCGTTCATTACTCCAGATGAAACAGGACAGTTCGAAAGGATGACATTTGAGTCAGTAAATGCTCCTGCTGAGTTTCAGCGCCTAATGTCGTATGTCCTAGGCCCCTTGTTGAACAAACACTAAGGTATTGTGTTATATGGATGATATACTTATTCCTGCAAAATCTTCGGAAGAGATGATTTTGAAATTAAAGGAGGTATTAAAAAGCCTAAGAAAAGCAAATTTAACCTTGAAATTATCTAAATGCAAATTTGGGAAAAAAAGAAGCAGATTTCTTGGGTTTTATTATAAACGAAGATGGTATCAGATCGGGCTCTAGAAAAATAAAAGCCATAACAGAATTTCCAGAGAATGTGCACGAAGTGCTAAACATTTTTGGATCTAACTGGATTTTTCAGACGATTGTGCCGAAGTATGTTGAAAAGCGAACCATTGACCAGATTGACAAAGAAGAATCGAGACTTCGAGTGGAACCAGGAACAAAAGAAGTCGTTCGAACTATTGAAGAAACAACTGCTTGATAAGTCCATATTAGCTCACTATCAACCGCATACAGATACTGAGGTCCATTGTGATGCAAGCGCAGAAGTCTTGAGTGAAATGCTAATACAACGTGATGAAGATGGAAAATGGCATCTTGTTTATTGCGTCAGCAAGAAAATAACAGAAGCAGAGAGAAAGTATCATTCCAGCAAACTGGAGTTAATGGCAATCATATGGACGTTGAACAGATCAAGACAGTTCTTAATCGGCATAAGATTTACAATCATTACAGACTGCCAAGCTCTTATATATATGAATGCGAAGAAGACTACGAATCCTCAAATAGCTCGTTGGTGTAGTTTAATTCAAGAATATGATTTTGAGATAAAACATAGGCCAGGAAAAAGACTGTCCTATATTGATGCTTTGAGTAGAGGTCGCTATTTCACCAGCACTGCTCATGTGAGCCATCTGAAACCATGGAGGTGCGATCCCAGCTCTAACGATGATCATGATGAGGACAATGACGACGATCAAGATACTGACTAATTATCAAGCTTGATTCCTCGACGGAACCCACGAAGATCTGTTCGCACGGAGTAATGGAACTACTTTTCCCTGAGATTAAGGTGAGACTTCTTTTTTTAATGTTTACCTACATATGTTTGCTGACAGAAACTCTAAACTTTTGAATACTAGATTGAATTTGAACTTTTGGATGTTGGACTGAAAGACTTAGTGCATTTTTGGACTATTCGCACTTATCATTTTAGGACTGATAATAAATCAGTGTTATTTCAGATATATCATGTATTTAGAAATGATTTATAGAAAATTTCCATTATTGTGCTAATGTATTTAAAAAAATATGTGAATTTAAGTAAGTGTATTATTATGGTATCAAATTTTAGTATAATGTGAATTCTTTTTAGTGTATTAGTAATATGTATGTTAATAATGTGTATACGAATTAATGTAGAAATATATATGTATTAGAAAATTACTTTGTACTCAGAACAATCGGGACGATTGTCAAGTCAGAATGACCGAATGTAATCAGCCGATAAATGGCATTGTAGAAAAGCCGCCGATAGAGGGCGCACGAGGGTAATCGAGAATCAGGAGTCGAGAGAATGGGAGGGAGGTGACGAACATTCCTGAACTATGATGTAAATATATGTAAATATTTAGTGTAGCAATAAAAGAATTTATCAGAAAGCTAGACTCATCCTGAAGAATGAAAGGTAATCACAACTTACCACTAACCATCCTGGCAGATCAAATAACTATATATATATATATATATGTCAAAAAAAAATTTTGTCAAAAAATTTTGTCAATTAAAAAAATTTTGTCAATTAATCGACGCGGTATTGTCTCAATTAGTCGTCAGTTGAAACGCGTGGAAGTAATATTTCGGCGAAAGGGGCAAAGTTCTTTTCCCCTGATGAAACAACTATGCAACTCTCGCTGGAATATTACCATTTTCTATTGTATACATTGTTTTTATTACAACTTCAGCTTTTCCCAATCTTGCCCATAAATTACAATTTTCTAAGCATTATTTGAGTTTTATTTACATGTTAATCTTTGCTTAGGATTCTAAGTTTTAATTGTATTTAATGTGTAATTTTGGCACTAACGTGCTTTTTCGAATAGGATTTTAGAGGGTTTAAGATGTACTATGGCTTTTGGCATTCTTACTTGTTAATAATATATATATATATATATATAAAGTAAAAATTAAAATAAACTAGACGCGAATTTTCTATTTGTTAATTTTTCTTCATGTAGGAGTTTCGAAAACTTTCCTAAATTCTATATATAAATAAGATGTAACAAAATACGATGGCTGCTCCAAAAAATGATTGGCGACCTCAAAATTAACTATTCTAAATTTGGTGTTCACCCCCTAAATTCATCTGTTCTACCAAATTCGAGATCTTTCTACGTTACATAACAACCTAAAATTGACCAATAGCAGTTTAGCTGTACTTGTGTACCTACTTAGTATAAATACTGCTCGCAAGTAACTGCGTCATTACTTTCCCTGCCATGCAAGCAACTCTGCGCCGCTTATGCTTTCCTCTTTAAGGTGCTTACGTCGTCCTTTGAAAACCAGTGTACATAAAAATTATCGTATTTAATTATGATTGGGTAAATGTCTACCAAGATGATTTGATATTTGTGAAAATTAAGATTCGTGACTCCTCAGAATCTAGTTTTGTTATCTGCGTCTGTAGCCTTAACCTTCAGCCACTTACTGTTTTCTCAACCATTGACGACTGCAAGCTGCTAAAAGTACCGGCGTCGTCTACGCACTTAAAATATCACATATATACATCCACTCTGTTACTCGGCTCCATGAGCTCAGTTTTTTTTTATTATTATTTTTATGTATTGGTAAATTTTGCATTTTTTTCCTTTAAAAATGATTTAATTATGTTGTTCTTATCTTCCAGTTAAGATTTTTAAGCCTTTTGTTAATTTGCATGCAGTAGTTGTAAAATTATCAACAATTTAGTATGATGATAATAACAAGTTGTTTTAAGTGCGGCTAAGCCTAATTTTTTTTACCATAGCAGCCATATTTGTTTGCATTTCAAACTTAGCAGAATAGTGAATTAATTCTTCTTTCACCTTCAGTGTCTTTTTGCCGAGTGGGATCAAAATGAAACTTCGTTTTGTGCACCAAAAAATCTGCCTTCTTGTCCGCTGGCTTAATTGCCTGTTTTTGTGTAGAAACTGTAATTTTAATTGTAAAAAAAATTTAATTGTCTTAACTGTATTTCGTGTTTTATGTTTTTTTATATCTTTCAATTTTTAATCAAATTATTTTGAGTTTATGTATTTTTTGCCTTGCCGCCAAATGAGAACTGAATTAATTGAATGAGAAATATATCTCTGATGAAATTCGAGGAAATAAGTTTAAATGAAATGCATGAAAAAATGCGTATAATTTAATATTCGGTACAAGAAAATCATGTGGTGTACACATCAGCTTTTTGGATGATGCAAGGGGTTTTACGTATTTCCTATTTTTCTAAATGCAATATTTCATATCTCAATTTGTTACGATATTATTACTACAAAAATACTTACTACTTCGGCAAAATGTTTTCTTTCAGAAGTTCAAGTTTTCTCTGCATATTTACATTCTGTACTTTTCAAAATGTGATCATTTAAAATTCCCCAGATGACTTAATTTCATTGCTCATTTTTGAAATACGAAATTCAATTGGAATAGAAATAAAAAAAATCTGATGTGTACATCACATGACTTCCTTGCACAGAATATTAAATTATACGCATTTTTTCTTGCATTTAATTTAAAATTATTGGACTGAATTAAATCTACTTCGTCGATAGCGCATAAACCACAATAGAATAAATGCACTCTTTAAAATTCACTACATTTATATATCATAGCAACACTCTAGGTTCACTTAACAGCGTTACATCTCATACATTTTATAACTCAGAATGAACAAAAATGATATCATCTGAAGAATTATCAAATCATTGCCACATCTTCTATTCAAATACTATACTAAATCTAAAACGATGTAAAAAAGAAATTAAACAAACAAACAAACAGAAAAAACAAAAGTTTTTCACAGACGATTCAGCATTTCTCATTCAATTAATTCATTTCACACTTCGCAACAAGGCAAAAATATATAGAAACTCAAAATATCTATATTAAAAATTAGGAAGTAAATCTTAAACACTTATTTCCTCCAATAAATTCCAGAATGGATTAAGCATGATTTAATTCGCAATAATAAAAGAAGGCGTTATCTTTGTTGTTGCGAATCGAATGTAATCAAATATAACCGCTATGATAAAAATAATTAGGCTTAGCCGCACTTAAACAACTTTTACATTGTTGATAACTCTACAAATATTGCACGCAAATTAACTAAAAGCATAAAAACCTTAACTAGAAGATAAGAATAACATAATTCAATAATTTTTAAAGGAAAAAAAAAGGTTTCAGATTTTAAATTACGTTCAAAAGGGAGGTTTTTTTTAACGTTTTCTGTGTTACCTTTATTTATTAAATATCACGTTCTTCGCACTTAATCATGAATTCAGTTCAACAGCAACATCGCAAAATAATTTTAAAATGAATCATTTTTAGAATTTCTGATACACAGCTGCTCGCGCTTTAGATATAAAGGCTTTTTTTTTCCGCCGTAGAGTGTTTTAACGTTTTGTGTGTTATTAAATATCATCATATTATTATTAAATATCACGTTCTTCGCACTTAAACCATAAAATTCAGTTCAACAGCAATATCGCAAAATAATTTTAAATTGAGCATATCTTTAGAATTTCCGGTACACAGTCTCACACGATGGAGATAAAAATGTTTTCCTATACAACGTTGCCATTGCTCGCTTTGAAATCCTTGAATTTATTAATAAAAAATTGTTAAAGTGTTAAAAATATGAAATGAATAATAAAACAAATTTCAAATTTGGGCTTCCAGATGCCCCTATTCGCAGTAGGATTACGTCATTCAAAATTGGATGGGTACCGTTGTTTTATCACAATGTGAAAAATATACATACATTTATGCAGATTCTTCAGTATTTAATTTCTTCAAATTTAATACAGGGCGATGAAATGTGGTGGCAACAATTTCAAAATTGAAACGGACATTCGGAGTGATTCAACGCAAAATCGGAAAACGGAAACAATAGTCCCTCAGGGACAAATCACTGAGCCGAGTAACAGAGTGGATATATACTGCTCAAAACAATTAAAGGATATTGCGGTTTTAGGTGGATTTTGTGACTGGGAAACTTTTTAGCTGATTGATGCATGGTCGACAGACGTAGTAGGCTATATGAGAATAAATTACACATGTTTGGAAGAAAAAAATGCATTTTATTGCGCATTTGTGTACAAAAGGAAAAAAACATAATTTGTGCATATGAGAAAAAAGAATAAGAAAAGGTGTTTTCTTCAAAGGAAATCATTTTCAGTAGGGGGTATGGTTTCCACGGACGGCCAGCAACGTTGAACACCTTTGAGGCATGGAGTCAATGAGGCTATTAATCACGAGTTGGGGTATTCTGTCCCACTCTTCCAGAAGAGCTCTTTCCAGTTCTTGGAGAGTTTGTGGGGGTGGTTGGCGGCCAGCAACTCGTCTTCCTAGAGCGTCCCAAACGTGCTCTATTGGATTCATGTCTGGAGAACACGCTGGCCATTCCATTCGTACGATTCCTTCCTCGAAAAGGAAATCCTCCACCAGGTTAGCACGATGTGGCCTGCAGTTATCGTCCATTAAAATGAAGTCATCTCCGATTGCTGCAGCGTAAGGGACTACAATAGGTCTGAGGATCTCATCCCTATATCGGCGACCAGTCAGAGGTCCATCTCGAATGATGTAGAGGTCTGTGCGCCCGTCAATGGAGATGCCACCATACACCAACACTCCCCCACCGCCAAATCTGACACTTTCGTGCACGAACGCAGGATTATTCCTACTGCCGCGGTCCCTCCAGACGAAAATACGCCTATTATCAGGATGAACAGAAAAACGGGACTCGTCAGAAAAAAGAACATTGCTCCATTCATTTCTCCTCCAGTTCACATGCTCTGTTGCCCACTCCCTGCGGTCCGACGATGCCTTGATGTTAGTCTAACACATACCATCGGTCGGCGAGCATGGAGCCGGTTTCGGACAGTCTGATTTAAAACCGTCCTACTAGTAGCCGAGCGAAGGTGTTGTTGGAGAAGAGTAGCATTCATATTTCGGTGTCTTCGAGCCGTTAACACTAAATAACGATCTTCATTGGGCGTTGTTGCCCGTCTACGACCTTGCCCTGGTCTTCGGCCTACACTTCCAGTTTCCAAAAAACGGTTCCAGATCCTGGAAATCACACTTTGTGACACTCCAATGGTTTGCGCTACTTCGGCTTGAGTTTGGCCCCCTTCTAACCTACCAACAACTCTCCAAGCTTCTGAATCGGTTAAATGACTTCGCTGAGACATCGTACTCATCGAAACAAAGCAGTCACTGAATGCCGATCATCCTTGTCTTCATTGTCTTTCATTCAGTTGAAAGTCAAATTTCATTCGCTGCCACTGAAGCGACGTTTTTGACGTCGAACTCAAAATTAGCATACTCCACAGTTTGAAAATCAGAAAAATTTGCATTTGTGATTCTCTTCTTCCATTTTCGGCAAAAAAATTCCCTTATATCTTTATTTTATATAAAACTTACAATATCCTTTAATTGTTTTGAGCAGTGTACATGTATATATTGAGAAAGTTGACAAATTTTCTATTAGTTATTGAGAGAAAAAACTAGTAGAAAAGTCTGCGGGTAGTGCTGCAAAATTTATACCATCTAATATGGGAAATGGAATATATGAGAGAATTACTTAAGGACTGTATGAACCATGATCCCCTACCTATTTCCATTTTTATGAACTTGCAAATTTTATAATATATATTTGTAACAAAAAAAAGTAAAAAAGTTGAATATAGTATATTTTATGGATTATTTCTTTTAATTTTCTCATGAATTTTTAAAATTAGTTCTTGAATCTACTTTTGTTTTTACTTTTGTATTTGAAATGAAAAGAGAGCGTGGGGGGATATGTCTTCTAAAGTAAGCATCTCGTTCAGATTAATTGTATTCTTAGTAAACAATTTTAATTTTAAAGATTATTTGCTTTTTAACAAGATTCTTTTGGTTTAGTGACTAATATCTTTATTTTGATTGAATATCAATTAGATTTATGATTTGAATCTAGCAAATAATTTGATGCTTACTTGGAAGAAAGATGAAATAATCTCTCTTATTTTAGTTACTGTTAATTGATGGTAGATTGGTTTATCCCCTTGATAAGTTGATTAATCTTCTATCAATAACAATAACTGGCTTTTCAATACCTAAACGTTTACTTTTGATTTTGACATTTTTGCGATTTAGTTTTTCCTTCACCGTGTTTAAAGCAAAAAGGACTAAAAATTCTATAAAATTTTTAAATTCTTAAATTTTTTTTAATTCTGAAAAATACATTTTCAATGTTTTTAAATTGAATTTCCATTGCTTGGAGATGTAATATGGAGGGTTTTCTTATTATAATTTATAAATATATTTATGTACTTTTGGTGCGGCGGATCGGAATCAAAATAGGAGGTGCACATCTACATGTTATAACTGTTCTATATACAAAATTTCAGCGTTCTGAGGCTACTTGTTAGTGAGTTATGTGAGATAAATGCATACATATGTATAGAAACCACAAAAAAAAAATCGCTTCTGAATCCATTTTAAATCGGTTTTATAATTCGTTTTGAAAAAAAAAAAGAGTCATTTATTCTGTCCTTACGTACAGATATCACCAAAAAGCATCGTTAAATTGCATTCGAAATCGGTAAAAACGGATATTTTCGTTGAAATATGATACCTGAAATTTTTTGCGATTACAATGCTTCATTTTTACTTCGTACAAGGAAGTAAAAATTTAGATTTCTGATCCCGCAAAAATACCTTCATGACTGTATTGGGGCAAAATGAACAAAATCCATCACAACGCTATTTAAAATATTCAAAAATATTTACAGAATTCGCGATCTTTACATATTCTCAAGCCGAAAGCAGTATTGAAATGCAGTATCCTGAAGCATATACATATTCTGAAGCCGAAAACTGCACTGAACTGACATGTCTCTCCTGCAAAATAAGGTACATTTTCCCCATTTATCTAAAGATTTTAGTAGTTATTACTACCGATGTTAATTTATATTTTCAGAAATACTGGGCACTTTTAGAGGTGGTCGTCTCAGGGAAGCGTATTCATTACTATCTGAAAAGAAGATGATTGCTTGAATAAAATTATTTAAAAATATATATAGTACAAATTGCAGTTCATATTTTATAATAAAAACAAATCAAAGCGATATCGACAACAAAATTTTTCTATTAAATTAAATTTGTTTTATACTGCAGAAGTTAGGATATGTAAGTAGTATTAAAAGGGGCATCGAAATTTTGAAATCGATGTGATATTTAAAGACCTATTTTATTTATTACACTGATAACATCTGGAACATATTAAAGATTTTGTGTTTCACGGAATGTACCATTTATTAAGTTGCATGGGTAAATGCACGGCAGCGCATCCCAATATCATACAACTCGCTAGACCAGGCGTCTCCAAACTTTTCAGCCCGCGAGCCATATTCGTTCTTTCACGAAGCTTCGATGGCCAAGAACAGTTGATTCACACACCATGGCGATGAAACTAATGAGCATAAAAGTTTTTAAACAAGGCAGTGAGATTTTTGTGACTGAATCTGTGACCTATTCAGTGTTGCCAGATCGTGCGACTTTTCGCAAATTTGCGACTTTTGACAAACACGTGCTACTCAAATTTTAGTATTTGCGATTTTGCGACCTGCATCATTTCCTTGTGCTACATTTTGCTCTTTCAAAGATTTTTTTTAATACGTTGTAAAATGCTTACATGTCAAAATGATGTATCAATTAAAAATAATTTACATTAAAAAAAACAGTTTTTTTAGGCTTAGAAGTTGCCATCCGGCAATCCTGTTTACATGTGGGCTTTTCTTTTCAACCTGACGCCGGTATAACGAGAAGGGGGGAAAGAAAGAAAAAAACTGTAACAGAGACTTAAAAAAGGTGTACCTTATGATATTCTTTTTTCTATTGAAGGCCTTAAATTTTTTTTAATTTTAAGGAACTATTTCATATGCTGTGAAGACCCGAAACAATATGACCACCTACTCAATAACGCGCTAAACAACGTTTGGCCTGCAGCACAGCTGCAACTAGCCTTCGTTTGGATGCCATAAGTTCGTCGTAGATGACTGGAGACGTGGTGTACCAAATGTCAAAGCTGCGGTCACGTCATATCGAGATATCACGACATAATGGTATTTGAGCTCTGAGCTACCGCTCCATGACACCCCAAATGTGCTGTATGGGGTTAAGAGCCGGCGCGTTAGGTGACCAAGACATTAATTGAAAGTCATTATGCTCCTCGAAACAATTCAACTCACTTCGAGCATTGTGATATAGGGCATTGCCATGCTTCGGAAGACAGACGCCGTTCAAGTTTGCAACTGATAGGCGATTATGTTCAGATAATCCGCAGACTTCATGGTCTGTTCCTCTACTTGTAAGAGTCTCAGTGCCGCCCATGAAGACGTTCTCCTAGAACATAATACCGCAACCACCAACCTGTGTATGACATGCTGTACAGGAAGTGACCAACAGTTCGCCTGAAATACGGCGTACCCTGACACGACCGTCGACGTGATGAATGAGAAAGCGTCTTTCATCCGACCAGACAAATGTTTTCCACTCACTCATGGTCCACTCTTAACGTACTCGGCCGACTTTACGCGTAGTTGTTAATGACGCTTAATCAACAGAAGCACAGCAGTGAGAAGTGTTCTATGCAATCCGATATCCAACAGTGTCCACCGAACTGTCCGTTCCGAAAACATTTGCATTTGGACAGGCATTGTATTGGGCTGTCAGTTGAACCACCGTCTGGCGCCAATGTTCCTGTTCCGAGAGAGACAGTCTCCGACGTTCTTTATGTTTGATAAGGCGTGGGCGTCCAACGCCTTGGCGTCTACTCATGGTTTCACTTTCATTTATCCACTTTGCGTAGTTACTAACAACGCCAGATCGGGAACAACTACCAGACGTGCAGTTTCGGGAAAATAGTTTCGAATCCTTGGGCCATTAGAATCTGCCCTCTAACAAACTCACTTAGATCAGCAGCCTTTCCCGCCACTCAGAAATGTAAGTGCAATAGTGACTCCTTACGCTCACCGTCAGCATTTCAATACCATTCCCACCTAATCACGCGCCGCCACGTCATCTACTCGAGTTTATTGAAAAATGTAGAGATGGTCGTAAAGTTCTGGTTCGTCAGTCTCTAGAGTCATCATCTTGGGGAAAACATTTTCAATGATTTTGATTACTCCATTTACTCTTTCAAAACTGGGGATAGTTAAAATTTGTAAGCTCAGAAAAATTATTTTAAGCTATATTTTTCTTTAGCCAGTGCTGTGTTGCTTATAAATATGCATAATGGCAAGTGTTGAATTCCCTTTTATGAGACTAATGAAGTTTCAAGTATTGAAAAACACCCTACGGTAGAAATTCTATATTCGAAAATAAAAATTTTCATAAAGAACGTGACCAGGCACTTTTCTTTCTTTGTACCAGGGCAGCCGATCCACTGGACAAATTAGCATACCGGCCAGTGGCCCTCTTGACAGAGTTAATTTTGGTGCAAAAGCTCCTGTATTGCGGACCCATTATTCCTACCTTTGGTGAAGAGGTAAGTAAGCTCATGTGCTTCGGTTCTTTTAAAAAGTCCAGAAAACTAATTTAGGTGTGTTTTTTACAAGACTAATTGATGAAGGGTGCAACACGATTGCTGGGCGAATTAACCATGTAGCTATACAAGCTTTATACATAGTATTAAGAGAAATATGTTAAGGTAATTTACGAACAGTTAAGCTTAATTTAGGTATTGTCCTATCTTTATTTTTATTCATTTCAGGTATATTAGCTCAAACCACAAGGCTATGCAAATTAGCACACGGTTCTGAACATTTGAAATCTAAAAAGGTAACTGAAAGTACGGCAGAGGCCAGAACTAGTACAACCCGCGCAGCCGCACCGTGACGATTTTCAGGTTTTGGGAACATATCAGGCAGCAGAATGTAGGAACAGTAGAGATTGCACTCGGTAGCAAAACGGCTTTCCGCAGTCTTGATTATGCGACGATTACTTCTATTAATAGTTATTTTAATATCCTAGCCTTTTCTGCATTTATATTTCTTTATAGTTTAATTTCGCGGTCATAGGTATTATTCTAAACTTATGTATTTCAGCCGGGCATACCGAACATTTCAATGCAATAATACAATCCTAAAAAGGACACATTAAAATTCCTTTTGTTATTTATTTTGCCGGAAAAGGTTGCAACAAACAAAGAGTTGTTGTTGACGAACGTTTCAACACCTTTCCACATTGTTATGAAATTTATTCTTCGTAAGAAAGAGAAGAATACTATTGGAAAATTCATTTCAACAATTCACTTCAAGTAAAGTTTTATTTTCTTTCTGGAGTGAACTGCTATCAGAAAGTGATTTATTTTGCGAATTTGAAGCTTTACAGAAAAGCTATTTTATACGTAAAAACTGCTTTTAGTGGTGTGGCTGAGCCGTGAAACGGCGTTTGCAGTGCATAATGAGTGGACTGCTGACTAAAATAATTTATACGTGTTTCTTCTTGATACCTACAGCGATTGTGGTCTTTGTACCAACCAAGGCTTTGGCTCCCTTTGTTTTTAACTATCTTGGAGTGCAGGCAAGTTGCATGCTTATTCTGTTTTATATGATAATTATTTTTATAACTTGTTCTGGAAATAGAGGTAACAAAGTTAATGGAAACAATCTGAAACCTAATGAAAATGGATATTTTGATGTAAAACGTAACACTATCAATCTATCAGTGTCGCCAACTATCAAAAATATTAAACCAGAAAATGATGTTGACCTTTTGGAGTTCTCCACAGGATTTGATTTATGTGGTCAAGGAAGAATTATCCCTCACGTATATTCTACTGTTAATACAAATGACGACATTTCTGAAAATATATTCCCTATGAACGAAACTTTAATCGGTGAAACTGGAGGACTTATTCATGTTGACCCAAATGATGGTAGAAGAAGCCTTTTAATAAAAAGTAGAGAAACACTTGACGGGCCATATAATGAACATCAAACTTTGGATGAAAAAGAATCTGCTATACAAAGTTTGAATCCATTTGCATATTACGATGCCAGCATGAACGGCGTTATTTGCTTGAACATGGACCAGCAAGATGACATTAATTTGATAGATCTGTGGACAGAATGTGATGAAACTGACTGCGGCGCAAACAATCAAATTCTTACAAAGGAAAGATTGGAGGTTCCTGAAGCTAGCGTAGAAACAACGATTAAAGAACTCATCAGAAATGAAATTTCTAAACAAACACCGGATTTCGACCAAAATGCTACCAATGGTGAAGAATTGGAGAATAATGCATGTGGTGGATCTGGCTATACTGAATCAGAAGTCATTGATACAGATGCAGAAGACTTTGAAGCGTCTAATAGTCAGTACATAGAAAATGAAATCTCCTCGAAGATCGACTCTGATACCGAATGTAAGAATCCACCTACACAAAGTGAGAAGATGAGAATTAGTGGAAGTATGCACAAAGGGGATGATATTAATTTAGCCGACCCATCGACAGAATACTTTGGAATGGATTCCTCTGACAGTAGTCAGTTTGTAGCAGATAGTCGAAATGGCTGGATTGAAAGCGATACTGTAAAAATGAAGGAAAACATAATTTACGAAATTTTAAATATAAAACCGGATTCTGGAGAAAATGCCATTAAGGGTCAGGCGTATGAGTTTAATTCAAGTGATGCAACTGGCCATACCGAAACACACCACGAACTGAAGGATTCAGAACAAGAAGACCTTTTGAATATGGTTTTGAATAGCTACAAAGAAAAAGGATTATGGAAAAGGGAAGACGAAGGCGTCACTCTCATTGAAACTAATTCGGAAATACTCAAGTCATCTGTTCTAGTCCCTGAAGACGACCCTCTTGATGTACTCCTTATGAATGCCTTAGCGAATGAATACACTGAACCAGAATTAACAGAAAATGAAGACCAAAATGAGACGGATATTTCTGCCAACGAATCTTCACAACACCCTGATTTTGAACAACCACCAAGAGACGATAATGAAACTCTTTCAAATGATTATTCTGCTTATCATGTTAACTCTCTCGTTAGAGAAAATATTGTCCCCGGTAATGCAATAGACGAATATCCATGGCTGGTGCTTTCTCTATATATGACTGGCCTGTGTGTTGGATTTTGCATTGGAATTCTGTTGAAGAAATGAATCTTTTGACTGGCTTTGTTAGTTCTCTGAGATAATGTAAAACATTAAACTAGAAAGAGCGAAAAAGGAACCTAAAATTGAGAAAAATATATTCCTTGCATAAAATTCGTATTGGTGCACAGTTTCAATTTCTAAATACAGTTTCCTAAAATGTAAATATAGCTCCATAGCATCTACGATCTTATATATAGTGCTGTAAATCAGCTTAATATAGCTAGCAAATGGAATGCAAATGTAAAAATTTATGTTGTTCGTTGTAATGCCATTTGTTTCCCCAGCAATAAATGTACAAAAACATTTGATCACGATTGTTGCGTTATACTGGTTCGTGGATTTGAGTGTATCCGATGAAAACACGATGCAGAACAATAAAAAGCACAATTTATTTACAAGAATCACTATTTACAGCAGAGTTCTAAAATTACCTTTATCTATTTTGAACATTATCGAATGCAATTCAACGATGTTTTTACGTGACATAAAACGTAAGGATAGAATAAAAGACTCCGTTTCCTCCAAAAATTATAACACTGATTTAAAATGATTCTGAAGAGATTTGTTTCGTAGCATCTCTGCGTACGTACATATGTATGTAAATATCTCGCATAACTCAAAATCGAGTAGAAAAACGAGTAGAACATTGAAATTTTGTATATAGGACTGCTATAACATATTGTTGCGTTATACGGGTTCGTGGATTTGAGAGTATCCGATGAAAACACGATGCAGAACAATAAAAAGCACAATTTATTTACAAGAATCACTATTTACAGCACAGTTCCAAAATTACCTTTAAAGACGTCGAAAATCTACAATAAATACGCTGAAACAATCAGCAACACAACTTCAGGCTGTAACTGTAAAGGTAGCTTCACGGCAACACTAAACTTATAAAAAAGACCGTGGAACAATCACCAATACACTGTCAAGCTATACTGTAAAGGTAGCTTCACGGCAAAGCACTATCTCGATCGCTTTCCGTTCACAAAACTGTCGCGTAGCTTAGCACTCACAGTAAGCAGCTATTCTCACACTTCTCACTATTAATCACACTCTACTTCACAATCACACTCTGCCGGCTCTCAGAAACGCAAGGGTTTATATAGCTTTTCATTAGGTTCCACAGGTTTCGAGAAATATCTCGACAGGAAATTATTCTAGAAGCTTCCCGATTGGACCATGGGATATCGCCAATTTGGTCGCCAAATGGGCGATAAAGTCGCCAATCTGGCAACCCTACCATACACTATTTTATGGCAACCCTAGTGCTATGCCGGAAAGCTTACATACAGGCGCAACCGCCGAATTTTTCGTAACACTGCCCCCTCCCAAGGACTGCACGTCCCGGGCAGTACAATCCCTGGCTGGGAGCCAAAAAGAAATAATCGAAAAAGCTACAAAACAAATAAATTACAATAATAACAAAATTTGCAAATATTTACAGTATTTACAAATAACAAAAACATTTACACTAATTACAAAGATCTATGTACAAGCAACTATGCATAAATCATACAATTAAACATAAAAACATTACGAAATACGGGGTACCCATAACAAAAATAACTATCACTAATTACTATGGCCATAGTATGGAGCTAACCTATCATAATGTACAATCTTAGGTTTGGAATTGGGAGACTTACGGATCCGTATTACGACGTCATTCAGTCTGTTGAGGACTGTGTAGGGACCTTCCCAATGCGATTGCAGTTTGGGAGAAATGCCCTTACGACGGCTCGGATTCCACAGCCAAACCTTGTCGTTTTCCTGGAACTTATGTTCGGTCGCTCTTGCGTCGTACCTCTTCTTCATCCTGTCCGTCGAGATGTTAATTCGCTCTCGAGCAAACCTGTGCATCGTTTCCAACCGGGCTTGGAGATCTTGAACGTACTCCTCAGGAGAGGACTGTAGATCCGGAGGACGGCCGAAAAGCAGGTCACTCGGAAGACGGAGATCACGACCGAAGAGCATTTGAGAAGGGGAATAGCCGGTACTCTCGTGGACGGCACTACGGTAAGCAAGCAGGAACAGGGGCAGCTTACGATCCCAGTCTTCTTGGTTCTTGGAAACCATAAGCGATAGGTGGTTCAAGATTGTGCGGTTAAATCTCTCCACCATGCCGTCAGACTGCGGATGTAACGGGGTGGTCTGTGTTTTCTTTATTTCCAATAAGTCGCACAGTCCTTTGAACACAGCCGAAGTGAAGTTCCTGCCTTGGTCGGTATGAATCTGGAGGGGAGTTCCAAATCTAGATACCCAGTTCTGCAACAGGACTTCAGCCGTAGTGACAGCCTCTTGGTCTGGAATTGGATATGCTTCAGGCCACTTCGTAAAATAATCCATGACAACTAGAATGTATCTGTTGCCATCTTTAGTCCATGGCAGAGGTCTCAGTATATCAAGGGCAATTCGTCGAAAGGCGCTCCAACGTTTTATCGCTGCAGTCTTCCCCGACAGCGTTCCTTCGGTCCTTTCTTGGCTGCGCAGGCATCGCAAGACCGGCACCATTTCTCAACGTCGTTTCTTGCGGAACTCCAAAAGAAGCGCTCTCGAACTTTGTTTAATGTCTTCATATAGCCGAAATGCCCTCCTGTTGGGCTGCTGTGTATTTCTTTCAGGATATCAGGTATTCGGTTTTGAGGAAGCAGCAGCTGCCATCTTTTATTAGTTGCATCGTCGCTTTCTCACAGTCGATATAAGACTCCATTTCGAAGGTGAAGTGAGTCCCGGAGAGCCCAGTACCTTTTAGTCATAGGCTTTTCACTGAGTTATACCCGGGTCAAATACTTCGCCAGTTCTCAGATGTATTTCTGTTTTTCATATCACAGTCTGAAGATTCAGTCATTTCAGACTTTTCTTCCACAACAGGATCTGAAACAGTTTGTTCACCATCCTGAAGTTTATTCGCATCGTGTGTACAGTTCACCTCGATACTTACAGCAGAAGGTACTTGCTTATTTACCTCTATTTCCTGAAAGCCAGTTCCGATGTTTACACCAAGACCATGAATAGAATCCGATCCTTTACAAGCAGAAGTATCCAGGTTTAGAATCAAGTTCATGTCTACACAATATTCATTATAAGACACATATACAGTTTGCGAAGTGGGTAAATTTTCTTGCAATGCTGGATCACTCTGCGTAAGCTGTACATCAGCTTCTTCCATCTCAGAGTCACATGAGTTTTCAGATGGTTCAGTACTTGCTAACTGTGACTTCGTAACTTCACTATCAGTTTCTATGATCTCGACAGTCGCATTTTCATTTTCTTCTGTCTCTACTTCAGGCACTTGAGAATCAAAAGCTTCTTTCCCGTCTTTTATTTTTCCCGTCTTCAGGTTTTCGTTCTTTTTCTTTCATCCCATTGGATGTTTCATCCGTCATTTCTTGATTTTTCTCAGGCAGTTCATTAGCTACTTCCTTCTTTTCTTCATCCTCTGATTCTTCAGATGCCACTTTGATTTCCGCATCTTCTTTTATGGCTCCAGTTTGTTCTGCAAGCTCCTCTTTCATCTGTTGGAGTTGCTCTCGTACCTTTTCTCGGCCGACTTTCCTCTTTTCGCTCTCGGCCTTCATCTCGGCTATCATCTCTTCATAGCCAATTCTTATCTCATCATATGTGGCTTTTATCTTGGCTTTCATCTCTTCATAGCCAGCTTTCATTTCTCGTTTTCAGCTTTCAGAGCTGCTAACATGTCCATCAAAGCTTTCATTTCCTCCGTCATTGCTTTCTCCTGTAGACGGGTGACTGGCATTCACTCTCAAATCCCACTTCTGACACCAGTTGTTGCGTTATACGGGTTCGTGGATTTGAGAGTATCCGATGAAAACACGATGCAGAACAATAAAAAGCACAATTTATTTACAAGAATCACTATTTACAGCAGAGTTCTAAAATTACCTTTAAAATCGTCGAAAATCTACAATAAATACGCTGAAACAATCAGCAACACAGCTTCAGGCTGTAACTGTAAAGGTAGCTTCACGGCAACACTAAACTTATAAGAAAGACCGTG
Source organism: Stegodyphus mimosarum (assembly GCA_000611955.2). Taxonomy (NCBI): domain Eukaryota; kingdom Metazoa; phylum Arthropoda; class Arachnida; order Araneae; family Eresidae; genus Stegodyphus; species Stegodyphus mimosarum. The sequence continues at coordinate 726,910 of KK116251.1, read as the reverse complement.
GAACAATCACCAATACACTGTCAAGCTATACTGTAAAGGTAGCTTCACGGCAAAGCACTATCTCGATCGCTTTCCGTTCACAAAACTGTCGCGTAGCTTAGCACTCACAGTAAGCAGCTATTCTCACACTTCTCACTATTAATCACACTCTACTTCACAATCACACTCTGCCGGCTCTCAGAAACGCAAGGGTTTATATAGCTTTTCATTAGGTTCCACAGGTTTCGAGAAATATCTCGACAGGAAATTATTCTAGAAGCTTCCCGATTGGACCATGGGATATCGCCAATTTGGTCGCCCAATGGGCGATAAAGTCGCCAATCTAGCAACCCTACCATACACTATTTTATGGGAACCCTAGTGCTATACCGGAAAGCTTACATACAGCCGCAACCGCCGAATTTTTCGCAACAATATTAATTTATCTACTGAAGGCGTTAAATTTTTTTTAATTTTCAAGGAAATACTTGATATGTTGTGAAGAGCCGAAACGTTATGACCACCTACTGAATAACGCGTTGAGCAACGTTTGGCCTCCAAAACAGCTGCAAATGTCCTTGGTATGAACGCCACAAGTTCGTGGTAGATGACTGGAGACAGGGTGTACCAAATTTCGAAAGCACCGGTGACGTCATGTCGAGATATTACAACATAATGGTGTTCGAGCTCCGAGCTACCGTTCCATAACATCCCAAATTTGCTCTATGGGGTTAAGATCCGGCGAGTTATGTGACCAGGACATTAAATGAAATTCATTCTTATGCTCCTCGAACCAGTCCAACTCACTTTCAAACTTGTGATATAGGGCATTGTCATGCTTCGGAAGACAGACGTCGTTCAATCGTGCTAATGATAGACAACTATGTTTCGGATATTCCGCGGACTTCATGATGTGTTCTAGTACGAGTAAGGCTTCCAGTGCCGCCTATGAGGACGTCGCGCAGAGCATAATACCGCCACCAGCAGCCTGTCTATGACTTGCTGTACAGGAGGTCAGCAACAGTTCGCCTGGAACAGTGTGTACCCTGACACGACCATCGACGTGATGAATGAGAAATCGTCTTACATCCGACCAGGCAACCGTTTTACACTTATTATTCATGCTACAGTGTTGATGTTCTCGGCCCGACTGTACGTGTAGTTGTTAATGATGCTTGACGAACAGAAGCACACAAGTAGGAAGTGTGGGGTGTAGTCCAATATCCATTAATGTCCGCCGACCTGTGTGTTCCAAAAACCTTTGTACTTGAACCGCATTTAATTGGGCTGTCAGGCGCCGATTTTCGTGTACCAAGAGAGACAGTCTCCGACGTCCTTTATGTCTGAAAATGCATGGGCAGCGAACACCTTGGCGTCTACTGCTGTTTCACCGTCATTGATCCAATATCCATTAATGTCCGCCGACCTGTGTGTTCCAATATCCATTAATGTCCGCCGACCTGTGTGTTCCAAAAACCTTTGCACTTGAACCGCATTTAATTGGGCTGTCAGGCGCCGATTTTCGTGTACCAAGACAGACAGTCTCCGACGTCCTTTATGTCTGAAAATGCACGGTCAGCGAACACCTTGGCGTCTACTGCTGTTTCACCGTCATTGATCCACTTCATCTCGGCTATCATCTCTTCATAGCCAATTCTTATCTCATCATATGTGGCTTTTATCTTGGCTTTCATCTCTTCATAGCCAGCTTTCATTTCTCGTTTTCAGCTTTCAGAGCTGCTAACATGTCCATCAAAGCTTTCATTTCCTCCGCCATTGCTTTCTCCTCTAGACGGGTGACTGGCATTCACTCTCAAACCCCACTCCTGACACCAGTTGTTGCGTTATACGGGTTCGTGGATTTGAGAGTATCGGATGAAAACACGATGCATAAACACAAACCACGGCAGATCGTGAACAAGCTACCAGACGTGCAGTTTCGGGAAAATAGTTTCGAATCTTAGGGACATTAGAATCTGCCCTCTAACAAATTCACTTAGATCAGCAGCCTTTACCGCCACTCAGGAACCTAAGTGTAAGAATGACTCCTTAACCATACTAATATTCAATTATCGCTTAACTATAGCACGAAACGCGATGTTACCAGCTCAGCTGACAAGACTGCCAGAAAAGTCACTGGGGTTTGGCATATTTATAGCGATGGAGATCCATAAGAACGGAAATTTCTTACCCTCTTCAGCAGCATTTAGATACCATTCCCACTTAACCTCGTGCCTTGTACGTCATCTAGCCGAATTCATTCAAACATGTGGGGCTAGTCGTAACCTTTTATCTCGCCAGTGTTTCCCGTTGGGCTGTCGAGTCATGAGCTTGGAAAAAAAAATTTTCAATGATTTTGATTGCTCTTTCAAAACCGGGTACAAAAACTGTAAGCTCTCAAAAATTATTATTAGCTATATTTTGCTTAAGCAGTGTTGGGTTGCTTATAAATATACATAATGGCAAATAAATGTAGAATTCCCTTTCAGGAAACTGATGAAATTTTAAGTATTGGAATACACTCGGCGGTACAGTGTGCTTTATTGCGAAATACGAATTTGCATAAAGAATGTGGCCAGGTAATTTTCTTTCTTTGAATCAGAGCAGCCGATCCGCTGGACAAGTTAGCATACCGGCCAGTGGCCCTGTTGACGAAATTAATTTTGATGCAAAAGCTCCTGTTTTGAGGAATTCCTACCTTTGGTGAAGAGGTGGAAGCTGATGTGCTTAGGTTCTTTTAAAAGTTCCAGAAAATACATCTCGGTGCGTTTTTTGCGAGACTAAGTGGTGAAGGATGCGACAGGACTGCTAGAAGAATTTACCATGTAGGTATACAAACTTTATATTATGTGAAATATATTCAGGTGGTTTACGAATAGTTAAGCTTAATTCAGGTATTGTCCTAAGTTCATTTTATTCATGTAACGTATATTAGCTCAAACCACAAATTAGCACACTGGGAAGAACGTTTGAAATCTAGAAAAGTGTAACTGAAAGTACGGCAGAGGTCAGAGCTACAGCAACCCGTGCAGCCGGACCGGGCGCAACATTTTTAGAATTTAGAAATGCATTGAAAAACAAAATTTACGAATACTAAACTTTTAAAATTTAGCGAAAGAAGTAGTGAATGCAAAATGTTTAGATTTTGGGGAAATACCACGCAGGAGATTTTAGAAAATGTGCAGACTGCACTTGGTAGCAAAACGGCTTCCGGCAGTCCTGATTATGCGACGATTACTTTTATTAATAGTTATTTTAATATCCTAGACTTTTCTGAATTTATATGTCTTTTAGTTTAATTTCGCGGTCATAGGTATTATTCTAAACTTATGTATTTCAGCCGGGCATACCGAACATTTCAATGCAATAATACAATCCTAAAAAGGACACATTAAAATTCCTTTTGTTATTTATTTTGCCGGAAAAGGTTGCAACAAACAAAGAGTTGTTGTTGACGAACGTTTCAACACCTTTCCACATTGTTATGAAATTTATTCTTCGTAAGAAAGAGAAGAATACTATTGGAAAATTCATTTCAACAATTCACTTCAAGTAAAGTTTTATTTTCTTTCTGGAGTGAACTGCTATCAGAAAGTGATTTATTTTGCGAATTTGAAGCTTTACAGAAAAGCTATTTTATACGTAAAAACTGCTTTTAGTGGTGTGGCTGAGCCGTGAAACGGCGTTTGCAGTGCATAATGAGTGGACTGCTGACTAAAATAATTTATACGTGTTTCTTCTTGATACCTACAGCGATTGTGGTCTTTGTACCAACCAAGGCTTTGGCTCCCTTTGTTTTTAACTATCTTGGAGTGCAGGCAAGTTGCATGCTTATTCTGTTTTATATGATAATTATTTTTATAACTTGTTCTGGAAATAGAGGTAACAAAGTTAATGGAAACAATCTGAAACCTAATGAAAATGGATATTTTGATGTAAAACGTAACACTATCAATCTATCAGTGTCGCCAACTATCAAAAATATTAAACCAGAAAATGATGTTGACCTTTTGGAGTTCTCCACAGGATTTGATTTATGTGGTCAAGGAAGAATTATCCCTCACGTATATTCTACTGTTAATACAAATGACGACATTTCTGAAAATATATTCCCTATGAACGAAACTTTAATCGGTGAAACTGGAGGACTTATTCATGTTGACCCAAATGATGGTAGAAGAAGCCTTTTAATAAAAAGTAGAGAAACACTTGACGGGCCATATAATGAACATCAAACTTTGGATGAAAAAGAATCTGCTATACAAAGTTTGAATCCATTTGCATATTACGATGCCAGCATGAACGGCGTTATTTGCTTGAACATGGACCAGCAAGATGACATTAATTTGATAGATCTGTGGACAGAATGTGATGAAACTGACTGCGGCGCAAACAATCAAATTCTTACAAAGGAAAGATTGGAGGTTCCTGAAGCTAGCGTAGAAACAACGATTAAAGAACTCATCAGAAATGAAATTTCTAAACAAACACCGGATTTTGACCAAAATGCTACCAATGGTGAAGAATTGGAGAATAATGCATGTGGTGGATCTGCCTATACTGAATCAGAAGTCATTGATACAGATGCAGAAGACTTTGAAGCGTCTAATAGTCAGTACATAGAAAATGAAACGTCCTCTAAGATCGACTCTGATACCGAATGTAAGAATCCACCTACGCAAAGTGAGAAGAGCGTCAAGAGAATTAGTGGAAGTATGCACAAAGGGGATGATATTAATTTAGCCGACCCATCGACAGAATACTTTGGAATGGATTCCTCTGACAGTAGTCAGTTTGTAGCAGATAGTCGAAATGGCTGGATTGAAAGCGATACTGTAACAATGAAGGAAAACATAACTTACGGAATTTTAAATATAAAACCGGATTCTGGAGAAAATGTCATGTACGGTCAGGCGTATGAGTTTAATTCAAGTGATGCAACTGGCCATACCGAAACACACCACGAACTGAAGGATTCAGAACAAGAAGACCTTTTGAATATGGTTTTGAATAGCAACAAAGAAAAAGGATTATGGAAAAGGGAAGACGAAGACGTCACTCTCATTGAAACTAATTCGGAAATACTCAAGTCATCTGTTCTAGTCCCTGAAGACGACCCTCTTGATGTACTCCTTATGAATGCCTTAGCGAATGAATACGCTGAACCAGAATTAACAGAAAATGAAGACCAAAGTGAGACGGATATTTCTGCCAACGAATCTTCACAACACCCTGATTTTGAACAACCACCAACAGACGATAATGAAACTCTTTCAAATGATTATTCTGCTTATCATGGTAACTCTCTCGTTAGAGAAAATAATGTCCCCGGTAATGCAATAGACGAATATCCATGGCTGCTGCTTTCTCTATATATGACTGGCCTGTGTGTTGGATTTTGCATTGGAATTCTGTTGAAGAAATGAATCTTTTGACTGGCTTTGTTAGTTCTCTGAGATAATGTAAAACATTAAACTAGAAAGAGCGAAAAAGGAACCTAAAATTGAGAAAAAGTATATTCCTTGCATAAAATTCGTATTGGTGCACAGTTTCAATTTCTAAATGCAGTTTCCTAAAATGTAAATATAGCTCCATAGCATCTACGATCTTATATATAGTGCTGTAAATCAGCTTAATATAGCTAGCAAAAGGAATGCAAATGTAAAAATTTATTTTGTTCGTTGTAATGCCATTTGTTTCCAAAGCAAAAAATGTACAAAACCTTTGATCACGATGTAGAAGTTTTGAAAGCGATCATAATAAAAACATATTATTAGTTTACTTCAAGAGTGTTTTGACTTATTTGTGTGACTCATTCTTTAGAATATAATTTTATTTTCGTTTAAATTGGAATTTATGAACGTGATTTCGCGTGGGCAGGGCAAAGCCAGTTCTAACAGCTAAGATTTCGCACTCCCACTTGTTTCCCAAGCCCGGAAATTGTTTCATTCTAAAATTTCATAGCAATAAATTTTTCGCCCTCTGGGTGCTGCGCCTGGGGCCTAAGGTTTCCCTATGCTCCTCTTCTGTATACCACTGCAAAAATCCAAGACTGTCGACAGAACAGTATCGCTTTTATACTGTCTGTAGACGGTGTCTGCTAATACAGACAGTATTGGCTTAAAGTCGAGAAATAACAAACAACTGTTCGCTACTCATTTCGTGTCTTTTAACCATAGGTAAAACACTATCCCGATGTCAAGCGACAACCCCAACAGCTGGTTATTTGCATTTCAAATTGTGAGGTCAGGAAAATATTGTCGGTTCATGATTTCAGTTTTTGTGCTAAAAGGATTTCAACCGAATAATAACAAAAAGAGGAAATGTTTCGTATTTACTGCTAGTTAATATCGGAGGAGGAGGGAAAAAATATTCTTTGGTGTAGGAAGATGCGGGTGCACCTTCCTGCACCCCATAACTACGTTCGTATACTGAAATGTTTAATGAAATGTTTGCTTAGGGAGATCTCGACGCCCAACCAAAACTTTGTAGGTGTTACTTTGTAAATATTGAATATTTTAACTTGTTAAAAATGTGTTCAGAATTTCTGATAATTTGCGGAAGCTCTATTCTTTTATATATATATTTTTGAAAGTTTTCAATAACTGTCAGGCTGTTTTGTTATTGAAAATGTTTAATTTCAAACTATATCTCAGAAATTATGACAATTCGATTTTGTCTATGTGTCTTTATGCTGCTCTGATTGCTATGGCGGGTAGCGATAGTGGCTGGTATATCGTTGGGCCGGACTCGAATCTCGGGAAAGGCGTGACTCTTTAAAAGTGTATAGTGTCTGCATGGGTATGGAGGCCGCTCAAGTACTGATCCTTCGAAAGGCTTATTTAGTGTTTAGTTTCACCCAGCCCGATGGTCAAATTCTAATGTCTTGCCCACTGTTTCTGTCACCTTTATAGTTCTAAGAGTAGCATTTAAATTAGTGATGAACTGTAGAAACCGTAAAACGTTCTCAGTTAGCATATGTATAAAGTTATTCCTGAGTTGTTAGCATGTGAACTACACAAGCAATATTAACATTTTTTTATGTTAACGCCTTTTAAATTAAATAGGTTTTTCGCATGCAAAGTTTGTAGCGTAGGGGACTGCCTTTTGGCTATATACTATTTAGCTCAATGCATAAGGCGAAGCGTGTTTCGCTAACTCGTAAAAATTCGTTTGAAGCAAAAACATCTGAAAAAAAAATCAATTTTCGTTCTCAGCTATTACGGCAACTTTGTTTAGTGACTGTTTTATAGATGTCGATCAGGAGAATTTGTCTAGCTGTCGTGAAACTCGCAAGTATTTCCTAAGTTAACAATAAACAACATCCGCGATTGATGTCGCAGAATTTATTTTTAAATGCAATTCGTCTTCCAGCCCTTGCATTCGAAGGTAAAGTAATGACGCCTGAAACAATTCCTTAAAGTTTCATCCTTAGATAAGCCGAATCTTCGTGCAGATGATGAAGGAAGAGATGTTATATTTAGAATTTGCTATTATGATATCACACACGAATCTTTCTGATTTTATTTCTGGCGACAGATGATTTGATTATTAACGTTTGTAAAATTTATTTCTCATCATCCAGATATATCGTTTAATGGTAGTTTCTTAAGTCGCTCATAATCGTTCGCTGATATATAAAGAATTTAGTAACATTCACCATCGGAACTATATCTTGTCTTCTTATGCGTATTAATTCAGTTTTTTTGGAAACCGTTCAGTTAGTTGATTCATATTCATCGCGATAATTATATTTGTATGTTATAGCATATATATATTAAGAAAAATTATAATACATATTATGGATATTATATAGAGCGAAAGAAGAAAGAAAAGCATTACAATTCGTTAAAATTGAAATTTTGCTACGTGTATCACTAGAGCTTTAAAGTTTACAAAGGTATGTCAAAATAATGCTAACATAATGGGTAAAATGTATATCCTATTGTAGAAGGGACTAATATGAGCTAAAACTGAGGAAGAGTTTAATTATGTATTCATCCATGTGCACTTAATATTTATTAATTTTCTTTCTAGTTTTACAAAGCGCCAAGGGTTAATGTTATAAATTTAGTTGAATTCTTTTAATTGATTATTTCTACTCTTTTAAATTATATGCAGGGTGAATATGATTTATTATAACTGCAAGTTCGTTTTGAATTTATTCTAAGAAATAATTTCTCTACCCAAAAATATTTTATGACAGTTCAAAGTTGTTTATTACATGAGCATTGCTATAAAAAATGTATATTTCACAATAATTGTAGCTATAATAAAATGTTAGATATATGCCAAATTGAAAATATGTCTAAAATTGTTATTGAAATGAATGATAATAATGGTACTGTTAACTAAAACTTTATAAGCAGAACTTTCGCTTCCTTTAATACTGTCGTTTATGAATGCGTTATTTAAAATAGTGATTATATTATGTTTTTATCAATAATTTTATTTCTGTAAACTCCTTAAAAATATTTTAAGGTTATAATTTTGGAATCATGAAAATTTTCGGTTTCAAATCAATAACTGTTTATTTATTGTTGTATTCTTTCGAATTTTCGGAAATACAGACTATTAAATTGCACTAGTCAGAAAATTCATTAGAAATATATGGTGATTTTGAAATTGAAGTAGAATGAAAGAACAGAAAATTGAACGTTTTATGTACATAAATTTTGATTGTTTTAGTGATTTTTATATAAATAATTAACTAATTCTTAATAATAGAATTTTATGTTCAATACACATTGAAAAGGAATTCCGATCACTAGGAAGAAATAAAATTAGAGGCATGAAATGTAGGCAAAGCATTTGGGTGTAGATAACATATTTCTTTGGTTTACATTTCAAAGTCACAAGTTAAAGTGTACGCGGGAACAGTCATTTGTAGTGTGAAGTGGTGCTTTTGTAGTAGCCGCGATGCTGAACGTAGGCATGCAGACGCCCAAGCATTGTGTGGCACTGGTGCCGCATGTTATTCTGTGGGATGAATTTCCATGCTTGTTGCTCTTTGCCAGTCAACTCAGCAAGGATCGTGCTGTTTGTGGATGTCGCTGAATTTGTCATCCGAACATGACCTACATGTTCTCGATGAACGAAAGGTTGGTTCATCATCTGACATGCCCCGCCCCCGATACATCTGAATAAGAAAGGAAACACACATGTGTTTGTAATTGTATTATTAAAAATTCAGATTTCAGTCTAATACTTTAAAATGCAATTTGTAGAGTGCCACATTCTTTGGCTGCGTAAACTAATTTGAAACTTTAGAATACGTAAGCGAATTATAGCTATGACTTGGTAATTGCAACAAACACGTACAGAGGTGGATTAAACAAACGTTCAGAAGTTACAAAAGACCAACAAAGGTGGTACTTATGATATTCATTTATCTATTTAAAGCGCAAAATTTTTTTCTCAATTTCAGCGAACTACTTCATGTGCACGGAAGAGCCAAAGCATTATGACCACATACTTAATAAGGCGTTGAGCGACGTTTGGCCTGCAAGACAGCTGTAACTCGCCTTGGGATCGATGCTACAAGTTCCTAATAGATGACTGGAGACAGGTTGTTCTAAATTTCCAAGCAAGGGTAAAGCCAATTGGAGATATTACGATATAGTTGTGTTTTGAGCTCTCGTGATACTTCCTTCGCAAATGAAGCAAACTCCATTGATGGAACGCAGCAAAAATTTTATTTAGCACTTAAAATGGCGGCGTACAACCAAGAAGAGAAAACATATTCTAAACTATTTAAAAATAAATATACTTATATTCTTCATGCATTTAAAACGTTTCCATTATGTTCTGTTGTAGTGGTGCCTGTTGGGAGAAACACTACTGAACAAAGGTTAACAATTTGCCTCGAAACTAACTATCCTTAATTGTCATTGCGCTGTGATGTTTAACCTAAAACAACCCATGAATCTTAATGCTCGTGAACTTACGATAAATCGTATACTTGAAAATATGTAACTTAAACAAAAAAAAACACAATAATCAATATTAAATTTTAAGGAAAACCTTCAGTGTTTATTTTTCAAATAGATTAAATTATGTCAATATCAATTATATAAGAAAATATGTCACCCCAGGGTGTAAAAGAAAATAAACTGAGATAATTTTAACGGAGAATATTAATATCTGTTTTTAACAATTCAGTAATTTCAAATTAAACGTCTTGCAATTACTGTAATTAATAATTAAGTAGAAGCGTAACTATTTCATTTAAGTAAAATTTATGAAATTCATAACCAACTATTTCTTTAACAACTTTAGATATTTCCTCACCCTATTATTGCACAGTAAATAAAAGAATACTACCATTCAGAACAATCTTAATTTTTAAATCTTATTATTGCACTGACAATAAAGACATATAAGCTTCGGAATCAATTAACTGAGTTACAACAAAACTACCCTTTTAGGAAAATTAAGTATATTAAAACGGGAGCAATTCTATAAGAGTTTACAATTTATTTAACCTCAGCAAGGACAGTATGCTCATCAAATAACACTAAAATTTAAATTTCCCAACATCCTTAAAATGCAAACATTTTAAAATTAAACCATAATTTCTTTTTGAAATAAGTGAAACTCCCTCTTTGCTATTTTTGTAGTTAATTATAAACTGTTAAATTTTAGTAACCCAGTATTTTCTTAAGATAAATACTAATCAAGTACAAAAAATTATTCTTATCTGAGAATTTTTGCGATCATCCAGTCTTTTTGCAGAAAGAAAATGATGAAGCCGTCGGTTAACTGGAACGTCCCCATGTTGGAAGGAATACATTGGAGACTCCTTGATGTCTTAGACCCGGGAACGTCATCGGTGAACAAACAGCAAGATGGAAACTAAACTCAGGGCGAGATGGATATTATTCGTAAGTTTAGTGGAGCTTCATCAGGACTTCCTTTAGAAAGGGTATGGAACGGCGAAAGAAGGTAAGCATAGATGACATCTCTTCTACGTCCTGGCTCCGGGTAACAGAATTAATCAGCCAAAATCTTCCTTAGAATCATATATTCACGCTAGAAGAATGGGTGCCGTCAGTGCCCTTAGAAACTTCTAAATTTGTTGGATTTCATAGTGATTGGGAAAAAATAACCTCCGAGGAGGCAAGTAAAGAATAAATTTAAGGATGTCGCATAATTCCGAAAAATGGAACCATAAGCCCCGCTTCAGTACGATGAACTTCCCTTAGGAATGCATGGTAAAATTGGTGCACAAAGGCACACAAAAAATGCAATGCAAAGAGCACAAAAAGAGAGGCCAAAAGAGGACGAGCAACCCCTTTTTTTAAGAAAGAATCCCATAAAACGCCGAAATCCGCTAAAACGGTTAAAAATCCAGTTCGTCAAACTCCGCCTTAAACCCCTGTAACATTTTTCCTTTTCCCGAGCCGTTGAATTAAACACAAATATAAACCTCGCCAAACTATCGCCAAAAATTTGGAACGCGCGCACGGCCGAGCCGGCAAACCTAAACCTCACCCCACCGGAAATCCCTTAACAACGTAAGCAAGAGTGTTAGAATTTTGCTAAAAGCTGCTTTTTTTTCATTTCCTCCCCCTTTCATTCTCGTCACAATGCAAAAGGGAAAATTCATTTAAATAATTTACTGTATCTTAAAATCTGTTATGGCTGGTATCTTGAAAGAGATCTTAAATTAAAGAGCTAATTTTCCGCTTCTAGTAGTATAACCTAAGAATGGGTAAACTTAAGTTATGTAATATAAAATCAAGATTATTAAATAGAAAAGCACCCGATTACATTGTGTGTTTCAGCGCGTTTACGAGTAACGATTACATACCAATCTTAACTACCAAAAACCCCAATTAAAATTAAAAAAAAATCGCACAGATATTATATGAAATGCACGTTGTGTAGCATAAATTTAGAATACTAATAAAATTAATTTTTAATAAGTCATAACTTAAATAATTAAGGGAATTTGCTACACAACAATTCAAATACATATTAATGTTCGTCTATTTAAATTGTACAAAAGATTAAAAACAATATTCAAAGCTGTTACAACCTCACCCCGAACGGAGAGACTTTTTCCGAAGGGAAAAGTTCTGTAAAATTCGAAAGTTTATGAACTTGGCTTTCTCATTTACTTTAAGAGAAGGCAAAGAAATATCTGTTAGCTCAAAAGCATTTGGGTATTGGGCGACATACACATATCTGTTATAATATTTTTTTTCAGTCCTTTAAATAGGTAGCACACCAAGAGTACCAAGTTTTATTTTAGTGAACGTTTCGGAAATAACTGGCACTAACGTCATTGCAGCTTACTTTTTGTCATTTCCTTTCCCAGCGCGCTGACGACCATCAAAGGGTTTTACAAAATCTTCGCTTTCTTTGTAACACCTCGTCCAATAAAAATGTCTAGCCAGCTTGTCTTTCGTGTATTTTACACCCAAATGATCGGAAGTACCTTCGTGGCACAACTTTCTAATTGACAGCTTGAGTTTTTTGGGTATAACAACAAGCTGTCTTTCAAAGCCCATTTTATCTTTCTTTTTTTAACTAAAAGATCTTTTCCTGTCAGACTATAGTTCTCATTTTTTGCATATACCTTCTTTAACTTCTTGGATGATTTTAGATAGTTCCTTATCACCATGCTGAAGTCGTTCAACTTCTTTTGAGTCAATGTTTAATAATTTCCCGAGAGCTTCCTCTTCCATGTTTAATTCCGGTAATCTATCTTCTTCTTCAATTTCTCTGGATGCTTCTTTTTCTTCCTTCAGCGGTTCCAAGATCTCTTTATCGCGTTCAGCTATATTTCTCCTTTCCTTTGAGCTGTAGTAGAGATTGCATTAACCTGGTGATAATGACTATCAGGTTCGTTTCTTTGTTCATTCAACAGCGCAAAAGTTCGATTGCCTAATAAATACCTTCCTTTGTCGAGTTCATTTCTAATAATGACAGCCTTGGTTATTACTCGCCCGAGATCGCAATTTAGTTCGACTTCAGCCAATGGAAAACAGGTTGGATTCAAGTTTAATGGTTGTTGCACCCGCACATTTTGACCTGTCCGCATTTCCGGCGTGATGTATTTACGACAGACTATATCAATACTAGCACCTGAATCTCTTAATATAGGAATTTTATAACCATTTACATAACCCATACTAGTATAAGGTAATATAAATTTATCCTCTGCACTAATTCTGTTAAGATTAGCAAGAGTTTCTCTACTATCCTTAAATTTTGGATATTTAAGTCTTAAATGTTGATAGGATCCACATTGATAACATTGTGGAGTCTTTCGTTTTTCATATTTATCATCCGGACGTGACCTTCTAGGTCTGTGGAACCATCTTTGCGAATTAAATCCTGATGGCCATTTGTTTTCAGTTTTATTTTTATTATCTGAACTCACTTTACTATGAGTTTTTGTGAATTGTATCTTTCTTTCTGATGTTTCAGGCCTTTTTGGAACGTTTCCGCGGACGTTTTCATAAGCATCAAGTTTTTCAGCTAATTCTTGGATGAAATAATCTCTACCCACTCCTCAAGAAAATGATCTCCAGTTTCGGGAGGGACTCGACGTTTAAGTTGGTCAATCACCATCAAGTCTAGCAAGTGATCAAAAGTCTCAATTCCCAAGCCAGTCACCCATTCCTTGCAATAATTTTCTATTTCGTAGTTGAAATCAATGCATGTGGATTCCGTACTCTTTTGATGTTTCATGAATTTCTGCCTGAATTTTTCGGGTCTTAGGTTAAACCGTTTTAACAATAAATTCTTCACATGCTCATAGTCTTTAGCTTTATCGGAGGGTTCCGTAGCTATTCACTGTGTTACTTCGTAAGGAAGTAGTCCTAGTAAATGAGATACAAATTCTTCTTTATTAATTGGAGCCCATTCTGCTTGCCTTTCAAACAGTAGCAAATATAGACTGATATCTCCTTTCTTGTCATCGAATTTCTACATAAGGTGACGCAGCTCCGTTTGTGACCGGACCTGTCCGTTAGTTTGAGACTGTGTCTCTGCTTCAAATCTTAATCTCTCTAATTCGTACTGTTCTTTCCTTCTCCGCTCTTCTACTTCTTCCTGCCTTTTTTTTCTTTCCCTTTCCTCCCTCTCTTTCCTTTCTTCTATTATTGTGTCTAAGACTCCTTTCACGAATAGTTCACCATAATCTCTGCTTTCAACAACTTTCTGTTTCAAATCGACTATTTTTAAATCTGCAGTCACATGAACTCCCGATTCAGCCGCGAGATTTTGCAAATCTTCTTTACAAGCTCTTTCTAAATAGGACATTAGTTCTGTTTTTAAAATTTATGAACCCTCTGTTCTTTATGCTTCCTTAAAGTAGCTTAATTTAATTACTGTAATTAATTCATGCTCTCAGGAATCACGGAATTAAATGCCTTTTCTTAAATACACAAACCTCGAGAATGAGATGTTCAAATTATATGAAATTCATACTCTCTGCCACAGTAATTCCGATTAAAATAAAAATAACACCATAGAACAATGGATACGCTATATATGTCTACTGTTGAACAACTAAAATGAATATTAAATATACTATCCAATACGGCAGTAAAGTAAAGTAATTCAATTAACAGAAAGTAATAACCTCTATCACTAATATTACGTTCAGTGATGGACTAATAAAATAAAGCAACTCACTATTAACAGGAAATACTAATCTGCTATTACTAATATTACGTTCAGCGATGAACTAATAAAATAAAGGAATTCAATATTAACAGGAAATAATAATCTGGTATTACTAATATTACGTTCAGTGATGAACTGATAAAATTTAAATACGCACGATTATTCGATGTCGGTCGGTGCTTCCAAAAATAATTAAGAATGTGATACTTCTTTCGCAGTTGAAGCAAACTCGAATGATGAGACACAAAAGTAACTTTATTTAATACACAAAATGGCGACATACAAGCAAGAACAGAAAACGTATTCTAAACTATTTTAAAATAAAAATAATTACATTCTTCGTGAGAAAACCGTACGCAGCTCTCGAGCCTGCGTTTAAAACGTTGCCATTAAGATACATATTAATGTTCAATTATTTAAATTGTACAAAAGATTAAAAACAAGATTTAAAGCTGTTACAGTATTCGCGAAAAATTTCGGATATCATATTTCAACGAAAATATACATTTCGACCGCTCTCGAATTCATTTGAACGATTTTTTTGGCGTGACATCTGTACGTACGGACAGAATAAAGGAATCTTTTCGCCAAAATGCATTTAAAATGGATCTAGGAGAGATTTTTTTCGTGACGACTGTACGTACGTATGCATGTATCTCGCATAACTCAAAAAAAGTAGCTTCAAAACGTTTAAATTTTGTATATGGGACTGCTATAACATGTAGTTGTGCACCTCCCTTTTCGGTTGTAATCGGCTGCGTCAGAAGTCTATATATATCTATCTACTCTGTTACCCGACTCGGTGAGCTCAATTTTTTTATTTTTAAATGCTTGTAAATGGTGCGACTTTTGCTTTCGAAGCGACTCAGTTATGTTGTTCTGATATTCTGGTTAAGGTTTTTAAGACTTTAATTAATCTGCATGCAATAGTTGTAGAATTATCAACAATTTAAAAGTTGTTTATGTGCTACTAAGCCTACCGATGTCGCCATGTGCTTACATTTTAACCTCTTGTTTTGTTTGAATATGTTTTGAGTTTTCATTTATGTTTGCCTCGTCGTGAAGAGCTGAATTGATTGAATGAGAACTATATCTGTAATGAAGTTCAAGGAAATAAGTTTAAATGAACTGAGGAAAAATGTATATAACTTAAAGGATATTTGAGGAAATCATGTGTGTCCACATGAGTTTTTTTTATATAGTTTATAATACGTTTTATAAAGAACGTGCATGATAGGCAACATATTTCTACATTGGCTGTTATATGAAACAGTTAATGTGTATGTTATTTGTTACTTTAAATTTTACAAAATTATTTTAAAGAAACCCTTGGCGGGCCGGATCGTTAGTGCTCGCGGGCCAGATTTGGCCCTCGGGCCGTGGTTTCGAGACCCGTGCTCTAGACAATTTGGTAAAAATTCTGCTAAAACCTCTGTAGCTTAAAAAATGGCAAGTTATCGCGTAATTCGTTTGAATAATGTATTCTAAGCCTTATCTTCCATTAGAAAATCCACTTAATATTTACAGTGAAGGTGATATTAACTTTTGTATAAGGATATCAAAATATTATCCTGAGAAATGTTTACAAAACGGTTAACATGCGTGACCCACGTGTTCGCGAAGAGGAAGCAAAACAAAAAAAGAACAATTATATATCGTAAAACGGCGAAACAAAAATAGTAAACAGACGAAAGGCTGCCAGACGTTATGATTTATCGCCCAGAGCAATTGTTGTTCTCCCAAAAATTCCTTTTTCCGTATTCCAAGACAATTCATAAAATTTCGTGATTTTGGGGCACGTTTAGAATGCTCAAAATGAGTAAACAGTGATTTCACTGATGATTCTATCGTGATAGCTTTGAGCTAATGAGCAATTAGAACGTTCATTAAAGTTTGCTAAGGACACGAATTTCAGTTTTACCTCCAATTATAGGTGTTTAAGAATCATTATACGGTAACAGAAAATTACTCTACGTGACCATCAAATTTAAAACGACACATGATAGTTCTTTTATTGACTCATACTTTTAATGAGCTTATTAGATTTTGAATATGACAGAGTTTAGTCACGCGAAGAATATTTATTAAGAATATAACGAAATTTTTAAATCCCCCCCCCAAAAAAAATTCTTCGTTAATTCATTGTTTTATAACACATAACAATATTAAAGCTGTGTTAGCTCTCAACGTTAAATTAATTTCCATCAATTAATGATCGGAATTAATTACTGGAATAGAAATTAATAAATAATTATTGTGTAGCATAAAAGTTAATTACTGCATGACATAAAATTGATAAGAAATAATTATTACAGTAATAAATCAGAAAATTAATGAATATAACCTTTTTTCTTAATAACAAGTCATCGTTTGACAACAATATAGATATAAAAATCTAAGAATTAAATTCAAATGATTATGGTATGATTATAGGCAATAGTTGTAATAAATAAAACCATAAAAGATACAATTTTTTTAAAACATCATTTATTTTGTATTTTGGTGGCATTTTTTGCGAAACAGTGGAAACTCAGATCAAAAAGCCTCAATTCACAAACAACTCGGTTCACGACAAAATTATCTGAACAACAAGTGCCTCAGATGGCAATGATGTCCTGAGTTACGAGCACTCAAACTGACAGCATTTGGTTTTCAAAAAATTATTTGAAGCAATCTATGCCACATTAACACTTGAGACTCCTAGAACCACCATGTTAATATTTTCCAGGCAGCAAGAATCTTACAAGAGCATGAATCCAACCTGAAGGAATTTATGACCCGATTGAGTTGCAGGCCGAGACTTTCAGCTTTTAGGACTTCTTTTGTGTTTTATTTTGCTTTGTTATTTATGATATTGAACACTGCGCAAAAAAGGGGGGGAACAATTCTATATCTCCGGTTCTATTGGCCCGATTGACGAAATTCAACTTACGTTTTTCATGTCTCGAAAGCGAGACTTAGGATACGTATTAGATTTATATATAGCATTGTTCTAATATAGGTATTTTGACACAAAATCGGACTTTTTCTGAAATAACATGCCAGTTTTTTTACATATTTCGATTTTACGACTCAAATTATGCCAAACTGCCAAGTTTTGTAAAAATCGCACGAGTAATTTTTAAAAAATTAGCTCTCAAAATTTTAGCTCCTCCTTGTTAATTGAATTTGGTATATATTTCTTAATATATCTTTTTTTTATTAAACATATTTGATTCTTCTTTTCACATTTCGAAATTCAGGTCCATTCCAAATAAAATTCGCCCATTTTTTATGATTTATTTTTAAATAATTTTTATATATGTTTTCGAGAAAAATTTTGAATTATAATCTATAAAATATTTAACATCATCTTAATGTAGAAGTGTTTCTAGGCACATTTGCAAAAAAATTAAGAGTTTTTTATTCAAAATTTTCTAAGATATACATGAAGGATAAGATATATATATATATTGGCACGTTTTGAAATTTGGTATAATTGTTATGAGCGATAATATCGCCAAAAATGTGTTTACGCACTTTGTTAAAATTATTTGAAAATATGACCGATGACTTTTCTTCCGCTCGTCTACAATGAAAAAAAAGGAAAGAAAAATAGGTTGATATAAATTAAGAAGTTCGTCAAGTGAATTATTCGTGCCGCAAACTGAAAAAATGCGCCAATATAAATTTTTGAATTTCTCCGTAAATTTCGCACCAAATTTTACAAAATTGAATATTTAGGCATAATTTGAGTCGTAAAATCGAAATATGAAAAAAAATGGCATGTCATTTCAGAAAAAGTCCGACTTTGTGTAAAAATATTTATGTTAGAACAATGCTAAATATTAATCTAATATATATCCGAAGTCGCGGTTTCGAGACGTGAAAAACGCAATTTGAATTTTGTCAATCGGCCCAGTAGAACTTGAGATATAAAACTGTCCCATCCCCCCCCCCGCAGTGTACCTGTGGTGAAACCATGGACTAAGAAACAAACAATGAAGACACGGAGACTACACTTAGAAGCCCATGAAAATGAGCTCAGCCAGAAAGAACTACAAGAAATTTTAAGAGCAGCAACTAAAGGCGTCTGTGGAAGAAATATCTTCAGGAGAAGCGGAAAGGGGGGGAAACGTAGTTTTTTTGATCAACCAAATTTATGTTAAAAGCGGTAAGATGCAAAGGTTTCACGTATCACTACTTTCCTGATCAAGTAGTAGCAGGTTAACAGTATAAGCAGTTTCAAGTACAATGCCAAGTCTCATTTTAGAGCCATTTTAAAACCTAGGAAACAACAAATACATTAGGAAATAAATGTAAAATAAAGGTAAATTGATTGATTATTGTACTTTGCAGAACCTTACAGATTAATTTAAAGCAATCCAAAAACTTAAAAAATGAATTTTTTTTTTGCATATGGAAGAAAATTCTGTTATCGTCGTCAACTCAACATGCATATTCGTTAGCAATTGCCTATGCATAGGGTTGAAGTCTGTATTCGTCGCCAAATGGCGAAGGTTACCGTGCTGAAAACACATCGACTGCGCATGCCTGAAGCATTAGCTCTGCTAACGCGAGACGCACTTTTGGTGAGATATCTTCTTTTAGTCTCTCTTTGTCTTCAGGTGACCCTCAATAAGATGCATCCCTATGACCTCAAAGATCACATGACATATGTACAGGTAATGTAAAAAAACCTAGGTTCTTCTTTCCTTTCTCTCTTGCGGAATGTATCTCATTCTGCTTGAGACTCAGAGGACCAAATTCTGACTGAAACGCAGGCTCTCTGTGTCTCAAGCAGGATGAGATACATTCCGCAAGAGAAGCAAAGGAAGAATAACCTTGTTTTTTACATTAGCTGTATATAAGTCGCGTGGTCTCTGAGATCATCTACATTGTTTAACGTGTTACAGGATCTTTGAGTCATTGAGGATACTTGAAGACAAAGAAAGAGGAAAAGAAGACGTCTGTATCATTTTTATATGTTTGATAAGTTCTCAATAATGATTACGAGATGTACACAAACATAATTTATTTTCTACATTCTACTCTAATTATTCTATATTACAGTTATGATTAATAATAATAGATAAGTTACATATATAACATCTCCCTTTTTTTAACAGAAATAATAATAAAATATTATACATATTCTTTTAAATAATGAGGTTTTTTAATAGTTCTACCAGATCGAGTAACGTAGTTATGTCCATTTGCAAAATTTGGTGATACAATACCTCTTTCAGTATTTGGTGGCTTAACACTTCTGTTGGGTGCTGAAGAATTTACAGGTACATCTAAATTTGAACTACCGCTACTAGGTATTTCAGGTATGTCGCGTTCATCCACATCTTTATCCTCATGACTTTCATCTTCATAGTTGCTTTACATTGCAAACTCTATCTGATTAGTTCCTTTAAGAGTGTCTCTTCGGTTTTTTTCTACAATTCTTCCATCTGTTTTTACAATCCTGTATGAACGTGGTCTTTCCGCTTCTATAATTTTCCCCCTTTCATTTAGTTTTTTCCCTTTCTCTTTTATGTACACTTGATCTCCTACATTCCAGTGGTTTTAATGATCTTGCATTCCTTATCATAGTAGCTTTTTTGTAAGGTTTGTCTCTTCAGTAAATTTTGTTTATGGTCTTCATATCGTTCAGTTCGAATGAAATTCTCTATTATAGGCATCAGTCCATTTACTTTTCTTCAAAACATCAATTCTGAAGGTAACTGTGAAATAGGAGAGTTACGATATGCCAGTGATACTAAATATGGATCCTCGTTGCCTTACAGCTTTTTCTAACATTCGCTTGTCAGTTTGAATATATCTTTTCAACCATTCCATTAGATTGTGGGTAATTTGGACTTAAAGTTCTGATTTCAAAATTCCATCTTCTTGCAAATTCTTTAAATGTTTTGCAACTATATTGTGGACCATTATCCGAATATACTATTTTCGGAATACAAAAATTGATTTCAATTGCTTCATCACTGCTACACTTGACAAATCTTCCAAATGTCCAATTTCAACATATTTCCTAAAATAATCTTTAACTATTAGATAATCCCTTCCTTGAAAGTGAAAGAGATCTGTTCCCAATACTTCCCATGGACCATTACGTATTTCTTTAGATATCATTGGTTCTTTAGTATTAGCTTTTTGTAAACTTATACATGTTGGAGAATTCAGTTCCAAATCTTCAATTTCTTTAGACATTCTGGGCCAAAATAATATTCCTCTTGCTTTGTTCTTGCATTTTATTTTTCCTAAATGACCATAATGCAGAGGCGTAGCTAGGGTTTTCAGCGCCCGGGGACAACTGAAGATTTTGCGCCCCCTTCTGTGTGCCAAAAATGAAAAACATTTCATTCTAAAATTTCTTGACATCAATTTGGCGTCCTCTGGATGCTACGCCCGGGGACATATGTCCCCCTTTGCCCCACCCTAGCTACGCCACTTCCATAATGAATTCTACTTAACATATCTTTTCTTAAACTTGGTACAACAACACAGGAATTTTTAAATATCAATCCATTTGCTTCTGATCGTTCTTCTCTGAAGTTAAAATATGGTTTTGCCAGTTCTGGAACCATACACTTTTCATTCGGCCATCCAGTTTTAATTAGTTTTCTTAAAACTTGTAGTTCTTTAGCTTTTCCTGTTTCCAGCTGAAAAATTTCCATTTTGTCTTTAGACATTGGTATACAGTCTACAACCAATCCAACACGAGCTTCTATGTCTCCTTCAAAGAAATCATCCTTTATCAGTAAATGATCTTGATAATGCATCCGCTATAAAAAGTTCTTTTCCTGGTTTATATTTTATCTCAAACTGATACGCTTGTAATCTTATACGCATTCTTTGTAATCTTACAGGGTATTTATTTAATGGCTTTTTGAAAATTGACTCTAACGGTTTATGGTCACTTTCCACTGTAATATATTTTTCAAATATATACTGGTGAAATTGCTCACATGCAAATACAATAGCTAAAGTTTCCTTTTCAATTTGAGCATAATTCTTCTGTGTATATGTTAATGCCTTAGATGCATATGCTACTGGTAAATTATTCTGCAGTAAGACTGCTTCTGGTCCTTCTTGAGATGCATCTACAGATAAAACTACTGGCACGGTTATATCATAATACTGTAAAACTGGTTTATTTATTAAGATATCTTTTAGTCTTTTAAATGCTTTTTCATGTGCAGCATTCCAGTTCCAGATAACTTGTTTTTTCAACAAATCTCTTAAACATGATTTCAGTTCTGATACATTAGGTATAAATCTAGAAACATATGTAATCATTCCGGGGGGAATTTCTAATTCTTTGACATTTTTTGGTGGTTTTTATATCTAGAATAGCCTTAATTTTGTCTTCATCTGGCTTTAAACCATCTTTGGAAAATATATGTCCCATATATTTTATTTCATTCAGCCCAAATTTGCATTTATTTAAACTAAATTTAACATTCTTTTCTCTGGCTCTGTCCAACAACTTCTTTAATCTTAAATCGTATTTTTTTTTATCTTTCCCCCAAACTAAAAAGTTATCTATATGTATTTGAACTTCTTCTAAATCACTAAAAATTTCAGAAAAACTTCTGGTGATGAACTCAGTCCATATGGCAACCTTAAAAAACAATATCTACCAAACGGAGTATTAAATTTAGTTAATTCACAACTTGAATCGGACAGTTTAATTTGCCAAAATGCTTTGTTTGCATCTAAAATACTAAACACCTTCGCATTTGTCATTTGAGATGAAATTTCTTCAAAGGCTAATGTTCTCTCAGCATATTTTGATTAAGGTGCTGAGGATCTAAACGCACTCTTAAATTACCATCCTTTTTTCTTATTATTCACGAATTCTGTAGGCTGATTAACTTTCTTTATAATATCATCCTTTTCCATTCTTGCCAATTCCTTCTTTAATGGATTTAAATAAGCTAAATGGAATTTTCCTACAGGGCTGTATTTTACCAACAGCTCCTGGTTTTAATTTAATATGATAGGTATATATCAGTTAAATTCCCAGTTCCTTCAAATAAATATTGATATCCTTTAAAAGATTCTGGTAACTTTCCATTAGAATCAGGATTTACTGTACAAATCCATCCTTTGTACTAGGTTCAATTTTTGCAATGTAGGTAAACCTAAAATAGCTAGAGCAGTTTTACCACATGCTACTACTTGAAATTCTACTTCATCCTTGTCCCCTTTCGATGTCTCACATAATAATTTACATTTTCCGACTACATCAATTGTAGTAGCATTGTAATTATTTAAAGTGACTTTTGATTTAGTTAAACATTTATCTCTTAAATTTAATTGCTTAAATTTAGGCAATAGTAACACATTACACTGAGCACCAGTATCCAACTTAACTAATAAATATTTAGATATGTTTACTTTTCGTCTTTCAAACCAGTCTATTCTATTTTTAGAAAATAGATTTTTATCTTCTACTGACCCTAAAAGATATTCATTACCATTATTATGCAACTCATGCTCTAAATTATTCTGTACAACATTAACATTTTTATAAGTGCACATTTTAAAAAAGTGATTTTTCTTTTTACAGTACATGCAAATCTCATTATAAGCAGGACAATTGGACTTATGAAAAGTTCCACATTTTCTTCATGGTTTTGGATTATTGTACGTATTTCCTTGATAGTTTGAAGATGATTTTAGTACTTTGTTGCTTTTGTTTTACGTAATATTTTTTTTTTACTAGGCAGACGTTTTTCCTATAAAGGTGGAATTTTATTCTGTTTGATCACTTCAACTTTATTTTCTTCAGTTAAAGTTTTCAGCTGAAGTTCTGCTAATTCAGAAGCTTTGCACATTTTAAAACATTTCTCCAATGTTAACTGATCTTCCCTTAATAATCTATCTACCTTTAAGATTTTTATTTAGAATTCCACTTACTATTCTATCTCTTATTAAACTATCTTTTAATTCTGCAAATCCACAATTACTACTTAATTTCTTTAAATCTGTTAAAAAATCATCAAACGACTCACCTACATGTTGTGTTCGACAGAAAAAATATGTCTAATTAACACTTTACACTTTCGTTTGCTTTCGGTATGCAATAATTTTCGAAAGCTTCAATTACTTTGTCAACATTCTTCTTATCTTCTTCACTTAAATTAAAAGTATTAAACTTTTCAAGTGCTTCTTCACCAATAATATGCAATAAAATACCTACTTTAATTTCAGGTGATTTAGTAATACCACCAGACGCTAACATGTAAATCTGGAATTTTTTTTGTTTCCACTTCTCCCAATTTTCGCTTAAATTACCTTCGAAATTTAGCTTACTTTATGCCTTTAATCCATTCATATATAATTTAAAGCTTTAAATAGTTTATATATATGTATTTTTAGCCACTTCAAATAAAAATCAACAACGAACTTACCAGCTATGGAAGTTTCGATTTCACTGTAAACAGCTTAACATCGTATTTTTGTTCAGAATATCTTTATGGTTATTCACTAGTGACGCTTCGTGGTTCTTTAAAAAAGATTTTAATCTATCGCTGATTGCGGCCATGTATCATTTTTATATGTTTGATAAGTGCTCAATGATGTTCTACATTCTACTCTAATTATTCTATATTACAGTTATGATTAATAATAACAGATACAGTTACATATATAACAACGTCCCACCAAAAGTTCGTCTCGAGGTTCTTTGCCTTAGCAGAGCTAATGCTTCAGGCATGCGCAGTCGACATTTTTTCAGCACGGTAACCTTCGCCATTCAGCGACGAATACAAACTTCAGCTATACATAGGCACCTGCTGACGAATGTGCATGCTGTGTTGACGACGAGAAATTTTTCAGAATTTTTTTCCATATGCAAAAAATACATTTTTAGACCAAAGGGGCAATTTGCCCAGAAGGACTATTAATTTCGTTTTGACATTTTGCGTTGATTCTCTACAAGCATCGTTTCTCATTTCAAATTGTTGCCACCAAATATTATCGCCCTGTATTATATTTAAAGAAATTAAATAATGAAGAATCTCCTTAAATGTATGTATGTTTCTCGAAATGTGATAAAACAACGGTACCTAGAGCCATCAAATTTTGAATATTGAACGTTTCCGCCGAGCATCTGGAAGACCAAAACTTTAACGAATTTTTGATTAACAAACTCAATGATTTCAAAACGAGCAATGGCAACGTTGTACAGGAAAAAAAAAATGTTGTTCAGGAACGAATCAATCCATTTTATAAAAATTCCTATGGGAAAATTTATTTCGGTTTACGAACATTTCAGTTGACAAACGCCCTTCAGGAAAATATCAAGTTCGTAAACCACCGTAAAAGAATAAAAAATTTTTGTGAGCAATGAGAATAAGAACAGTGCTTTATAATTAGGAAAAGAAAAGCCAGAAATAAAAAAGAAAAAACTTGCAGTCTTTTGAAGTTTCCCGATTATAATCGAACATTCTAAAAAGAATAGTCTAATATTATTAAAAACTCTAAAAACAATTAATTATTAAAAAATCAGAATACACGAAACTATACAAATATTTCACTTCTTCTATAAATAAATATAATTTCGACTGTTGCTGCCTCATTAAACTAATTTCCCGCTGAATAATACCAAAATTAAAATTAACAGGCAAATACTTCCTCCTCCAATTTTAAAAGTTCCGATGTTTGTCTCTGCGTTATTTTTTTAAACGTAAATACTATTATAAATTAAAAAAAGTATTAAAATGTGAAAAAAATGTAGATGCGTTAATGTTTAGATAATAATAACTAAACATTAGCCAATGTGTTAATGTTATTAGATATTTTTTAAACAAAATAATGTTGGATAATGATTAATCAGAGGAAAATAATTATAACAGTTTCCAATAATCCCGTAATATTTAATTGTTATGAATTTATCAGATAACAATTTTAAAGAGTTTTTAATGAATAAATAAATTTATGACGTTTAAAAAGCGTAGCGACATATAAAAGGTTACAATTTAAAAAATAATTTAAAAGTATTTATGAAGCATTCGTTAATAAACTGATTCATTTCAAAAATTTTTTAAAAAAATTTTACACACAAAAAAATTGTATTAAAATATAGACTTTCTCTTTTTCTTAAAACAAAAAGTGAAGCAAAAAAGTCATGATCCCTTTTACATTTGAACAACGGTTGCTGTGTGTAAGAATATTCGCACTAAAACAAATATTCTGCAGAAAAATATGTTCGGATAACTTCGCCTAGGAAGTCCAATAAATTACAATGTGTTTTCCTCATCTATTGAACTTGCCTTTACGTCTTCTATGCTTAAATGTATTTAAAAATAGAGGAAATTTTTTAATAGGAACGATTGTGAAATAAGTTTGCAGTTCTGTCGCCAAGTTACAGCGCCAAACTGTTAGGCAAGCTCCATAACAAGATTTCCAGAAAACTGATGTTTCTTGGATTATTAAACAGTCACTTTTAATCAGAAAATATTCCTTAAAGACAGGAGAAACAAAACAGAAAAATAAATTTAACATTATAAATTACTGGGGAATCTTCATGCAATTCAAGACTCCCGCAGCTTGTTAAAAATAATTAAATGTTGCATGTTTTCATAAAAATCAGTGTTTAGAAAGGTTTAAAGATTTTAAACTTTAAAATATATAGTTTTCACGAATTCCATGAATTGATAAAAAATGTACTTTAGATTTGAATGATTAATCGTCCAAAGGGATACGAGGCGCCGTGGCTTAGTTGGTTAAAGCGCCTGTCTAGTAAACAGGAGATCGTGGGTTCGAATCCCACCGGTGCCTCGGTTGTTATTTTTGTCTGCTTATACTTTTTTGCGTTATTGTGCGCAGGAAAGACGTAGAGACAAACAGCAATACTGTTAAAGAAGAAATAATATATATTTTTTAATAAATTGCGTCAAATCTCAAGCGACGTGCAAATAGACACAAATATACATTTCCAGAATTTTTAAAAATATATACAGAAATTTATACCTACGAAATTTTACACAAGTCCCGCCCACTCTTCCATTAATTTAAAGAGTACATTTGGGACAGTGGGATAATTTCTTCTATCCATTTCTTAAACAATAATAACACGTGGAAAAATATATGTTGTCAGTATTATGCAGTAAATAAAGATACAAGTTTTCTTAAAAGTAACTGCGTTTTTATGCGTAGTATACATTGCAAAGCATTAAATAATTGTTTCTGGTAATACATGCCGTAGTATTATTCATATCAACAATATAAAAATTTAAGACATCATTTTGGAAAACTATAAGCCAAATTCATACAACATTAGCATAAATATTCGTGTATTTTTGAAAATTAACACCTCGATTTTATTTTTGTGTTTATTTTTTGTCTTCCAAGCAGTATTTTCCAATTCAAAAACGATATTACTTCTAATTGAAAACTAAGAAAAAGATTTAAATTTGTCTTGTTATTGTTAATACTTTCTGCAGAGTTTTTTTTTTTGTTGTTTTGTTTTGTTTTTGTTTTATACATAGACATTCATGATGTCCTTTGGTGGATTTTAAAACGTTACGAAAATTTAATTTTATAGATTATAATTAAAACTATGTAAACGGTAGGCTTTATTCTATCTAAACTCGAACAAAGAGTAAGAACTAAATCTACTACAAGATGGCACCACCATCGTCTTTCTGTAAAAAGCTTATTGATGGCGCTCTACCAACCGGCGTTTATGGCAGTAAAAATGCATACAGGGATTATAGCAGGTACAAATTTTAATAACTAGGATTACGTAAATGGAATTTGCTAATACATGACAAAGAATTATAAACTAATTAAGAAAAATCTGAAATATTAGTGGAAAAAGAATAAATGATAAGTTTTCGTATTAAAAAGAACAATCGTGTTTTCTTGATTGCAGTCTCTACTAAGCTACAGACCTAAGTAATTGCTGAACTTATTATATGGCAGTTTTTTAATACAGGAAACGCAGAAACATTAGCATTGTTTTGGAAAATTTGGTTAATTTCGCAACTATTGAAGAACTATAGTTTTGCATAGATTAATTTAGTTTTATTGATCTTATTACTAATTAAAACTATAGATTTTATATGTATATTTTGGTTGCTACACTTAAAAAGAAGTATAAAAAAAAATCTGAAAGGTTTCAGATTTTAAATTACGTCCAAAGGGGCGTTTTTTAAACATTTTGTATGTTACTTTTGTTTATTGAATATCATGTTCTTCGCATTTAAACCATAAAATTCAGTTAAAGAACAATATCGCAAAATAATTTTAAACTGAGCATATCTTTAGAATTTCCTACACACAGTATCACGCGCTGCAATTAAAAATGTTTTTTTTCTGTACAACGTTGCCTTTGCCCGCTTTGAAATCCTCGAGTTTATTCATCAAAAATTCGTTAAAGTTTTACAAAATATGAAATCGTTAATAAAACAAATTTCAAATTTAGGCTTCAGGATGCCTATATTCGCAGCAGGATTGCGGTTTTCAAAATTCGATGGCTTTAAGTACCGTCGTTTTATCACAAAGCGAGAAACATACATACGTTTATGCACATTCTGCATTATTTAATTTCTTTAAATATAATAATATATTAAATTATTATAAATATAATAATTTAATATATTATATAATAATTTATTAGGGCTGCAATATTTTGTGGCAACAGTTTGAAAAGTGATACAGAATTTTAATGTTTCCGACCCAAAATCGCAAAACGAACCACCAATCGTTAGATATTAATATTGATCCGCTGAGACACAGTCAAATAGATCAAAATATTGACAGACAGTTAAACAGAATTACACACTAGAAGGAGGCGCTTATACACAGTACAGATTCTTTTCTATATATTTAAATTTCTTTCCTACAACTTCTAACTTTTGCTCTTTTCTTTATAGCATTTAAAAAACATTTTAAAAATATAAAGTTACTGGTTCGGCAAGAAAATCATTTCGTTTTTTCAGTGGGTAAATAAAACTGAGTTTTATTCCATACAAAAAATGTACTTTAATCAGTCGAAAAGCTTTGATTCTGTTCGATGACTTTTCGCCATCTTTCTGGTGACTTCATGATTCCACCCTCAAAGAATTCTGGTCTTCATCAGCAAACAACTCACCCAACCAAGAGCGATTGAGATCATCATATTACTGAAATTTTTACCATTTAAGAAGTTTTGTAAACTTCCAAATAAATGATAATCCGAAGGTGCAAGGTCGGTACTATATGGGGCATGCGACAACATTTTTTAACCAAGCTCCAATAATTTTGAACGTGTTGCTAACACGATTGCTCTGCGATTTGCAAATTCTGGTCTTTTCTCAAGTTGTTCACAGTAAACATCTGAATTGATTGTTTGGTTGCTTGGAAGCAGCTCAAAATACTAAACACCTTTGTAATCCCATCAAATTGACAGCATTTTTCTAAAACTCACAATTTACTGGACACAATTTACTGGATGTATTGAAAATTGAGTTTATGAAAGTAAACTTCCTCATGCTTGGGTCTTAATCTCTTTTTCCATTAGTGTTAGTGTAGACGATCCATTTTTCATCACCAGTGATAATTCATTTAAAAAAAGGGTCGATTGCATTACGTTAATAAAGCGTATCGCAAATACTGATTCGTTGTGTTAAGGGAATTTCTTTCAATTCATGACAGGGAACCCAAATAACGAGTTTAAAACGTCTTACGCGATTTTCAATTGTTGTGTGTGATACGTTTAATCTTTTTGCAATCTCCTGCACAGATATATGACGAATCGATTGAATTATGGCTTTAATTTTGTCGTCAGAAACTACAGAAGGTCGGGATATCTTCAAGCGCAAAATCCCCAGAAAGAAATTTTTTATGCCAACGTTCTGTTAAGCATTCAACACCATAAATTTCATTTATCCCTGTATGATGCGAAGCCGTTTTCTTGTCTTTATGAAACTAAGAAATATGATATGTACACCACATGACTTTCTTATACGGAATATTAAATTATACGCACTTTTTGCTGCATTTCGTTTAAACCTATTTCTTGGAATTTCATTAGAGATATATTTCTCATTCAATTAATTCAGTTCTTACTTCACGACAAGGCAAAATAACACGAAACCTCAAAATATCTTTATTAAAAATTGAAAGATATAGAAAAACACCAAATACATTTATAACAAACAAACAAAAAATTTTTTACAGTTAAAATTAGAGTTTCTATGCAAAGACAAGCAATTCGGCCAGCAGGCAACAAGACAAAATTTCGGTGCATAAAAATGTAACTTTAATTTTGGTCCCACTCGGCAAAAAGACACTGAAGGTGCAGAAAACTGAATTCACTATTCTGCTAAGTTTCAAATGCAAACAAATATGGCTGCTATGGTAAACAAGAATTAGGCTTAGCGGCATTTAAACAATTTTTAAATTATTGATAATTCTATAACTATTGCATGCAGATTAACTAAAGGCATAAAAGCCTTAAACAGAACATAAGAACAACATAATAAAAAATCATTTTTAAAGCACAAAATGGGCAATTTACCAACATATATATTCTTAGCCGCACTTAAAAAACTTTTAAATTCTTGATAATTCTACAGTTATTGCATGCAGATTAACTAAGGGCACATAAATCTTAACCGAAAGATAAGAACAACATAATTCAATAATTTTTAAAGCAAAAAATGCAGAATTTACAAACTTATAAGAGTAAAGAAACGGAGCTCACTGAGCCAAGTAACAGAGTGGATATATATATTCATATATTTATATAATTTTAGTGTGCCCGATTGCGACCAAAAAGGAAGGTACACAACTACATATTACAGCAGTCCTATATACAAAATTTCAACGTTCTGAGGCTACTCGTTATTGAGTTATGCGAGATACATACATACATACGTACAGACGCCACGAAAAAAAACCTCATCTGAATCCATTTTAAATCAGTTTTATAATTCGTTTGGGGGGAAAAAAAGAGTCCTTTATTTTGTCCTTACGTACAGATATCACCAAAAAACATCGCTAAATTGCATTCGATAGCGGTCAAAATGGATATTTTCGTTGAAATATGGTACCCGGAATTTTTCGAGATTACAATACTTCCTTTACTTCGTACAAGGAAGGGAAAAGGAAAGTATGTCGGAAATGTTTATTTTTGTTATCCATATTAAAACTGACCGTAAATTAACAGTTGTGAACAAAAATACACGGAATTTGTTTCAAAAGTAGCCAAAAAATGCTAAGCTGTCAAATCTCAAAAGAAAAAGAAAATTATAAGATCGAGAGAAGAATAACAAGACGAACATAACCCTATCTACTATTTGTGCAAACCGAAATTAACGTTTACCAACCCAATAAAGGGGTCTGTATTCACTGTTGCCATCGGAAATACAGCGAAAAGGAAATGTATTTAAGGGAAATTTTATAATAGGCATCTATCTATCTAAAGAAAAAGTGAAAGAACTTTAGAAATAAGAACTGGATGTATTTATGAAGAATTTTCCTCGCATGAAGAATTCCTAAGAAAATCAAGAACATAATTTTTTTCTGATTTTACTAGCCGTAACCGCTGCGCTACGTATCAAACTACGTAAAGATACAATGGTAATGAAAACATCCTCAATGTTTGCATATTTTTTCCCTAATAAATACGTATTTTTTTTTTTACTAAAACGTAAAGCTAATGTGATTAGGTTGTAAGAGGTTGTGCGTACTTCTTAAATTTTTAATTAATGTAAGTTAATTGATCTTTACCTTTTACTTCTTTGCAAGAAGTAAAGCAACTACTGTAATCGGGAAAAATTTTGGGTATAATATTTCCTTTAAAATATAATTTTGACTGTCCCCGAATCTTTTTTTTTTTTTTAGCTCAAAGGAGCGTTAGCTCTGAAGGGCTATTAATTTCGTTTTGCCATTATGCGTCGATTCACTACAAATGGCGAACCGCTTTTAAAATTGCTGCCACCAAATATTATCGCTGGTGTTATATTTAAACAAATTAAATAATGAAGAATCTGCATAAATGTATGTATGTTTCTCACACTGTAATAAGACAGCAGTACCTAAAGTCATCTAATTTTGAATAATGTATGCCTCCACCCGAATATGGGCATCTGGAAGCCCAAATTTGGAATTTGTTTTATTATCGATTTCATATTTTGTAACACTTTAATAATGAATTTTGGATGAACAAACCCAAAGATTTCAAAGCGAGGAATGGCAACACTGTACGGGGAAAAAAATTATCTCCAGCGCGCGAGGCTGTGTATTGAAAATTCTAAAGATATGCTCGTTTTAAAATTATTTTGCGATATTGCTGTTGAACTGAATTTTATGCTTTAAGTACGAAGAACATGATATTTAATAAATAAAGGTAACACACAAAACGTTAGAAAAAACGCAAAAACGCCCCTTTGAGCGTAATGTAAAATTTGAAAAATTTCAGATCCCCCCCGTGACGTCTATATGTACGGACGAAAGGTAAAATGAAAAGAAACGTCACAAAATGCCGTTTTGAGTCTAATAGCTCTTCTGGGCTACAGAAAAAGAGAAAGAAAAAATAAAGTTTGTAGTTTGCATCTTTTATATTTGCAAAAGCAGAGGAGCAAAAATGCGTGTATATGAAACAAACAACTGAATCAGACTAAACAATAGTACACGAGATAGCCGCACATAAATACGTGAAGACCTATGTCTGGTCGAAGTCTTTCCTTATATGATGTAGGAATTGAACATCAGCTAATTTCCGAAAAGTCTAGAAACGCTTTACGTAGAATTCACATAATATTATAGACGCTTAAATGTTGAAAGATCTAAACTCACCTATCCTTGCAACCAATTGGTTGCGAATTTATAGCGTAAGTGGCAAACTTACCTTGAAATTTTAAGGGTCCCTAATCGTAAGACACAGTGTCAATTAAATTTTGGATAACTTATATCCCTTTTAAAATTTCTGTGATATGTGTACGGAACACGGATGGTCTTCGTGTGATGTTATATGGGATTGTCCTAATACCATCTTATGAATAAACATTTATTTGGTTAGCTGGGCTCAAAGTTGATTTAAGTAATTTTGTCCCCTGCGCCTCCGCAAGATGGACCATGTGGTTATATTTTGCATATTAATAAGTTTCAAAATTTTGTATTTTATCATAGCCAAATCGAATAAAAGCGTAATATATAATAATGAGAAAAAAAGTTCTCTAATCTTCTTCTAAGTTGCGTTTCTCCGTGCTTTAAAAGGAAACTGCTTTTTGTAATTTCCTACATTTGGTAGAACAATATTTGCTAGAACAATATCCGCTAAACATATAACCAATTCATTTACCTTTTTATGACTTTTTTCAAATCCATTTGCTAGGACTCTTCTATAACACACAGCGTTTTATTTATAAGTTTATAGTGTCCAGTTACAAGATTTCCTTTTGAATTGCTTTATTGGATATTGTTCGGAGAACAGCCTTGACGCCAAAAAGGGAGAAACAGCTTATTGTGGTGTGGCAGGCAATGGTTGCCATTCGGTGAGTGACTTCGTCTAAGGAAGACAGCCGAAATACTTTTCCCTTGCTAAGGCATTATCTGTAGTATTACTTATTATTTGTAGAAGTTGTTATTAGTATTTATTATTGTAGTATAGTAATTAAAGAGAGAAACAGCTTATTGTGGTATGGCAGGCAATGGTTGTCTTTCGATGACGTACTTCCTCTAGGTAGACAGCCGCAATACTTCTCCCTTGCTAAGGGATTATCTGTAATATTACTTATTATTTGTAGTATTTATTATTAGTATTTATTATTGTAGTATAGTAATTAAAGAGAGAAACAGCTTATTGTGGTATGGCAGGCAATGCTTGTCTTTCGATGACGTACTTCCTCTAGGTAGACAGCCGTAATACTTTTCCCTTGCTAAGGGATTATCTGTAGTATTACTTATTATCTGTAGTATTTATAATTAGTATTTATTATTGTAGTATAGTAATTAATATTTATTACTGTAGTATTTATTATTGTAGTATAGTAATTAATATTTATTACTGTAGTATTTATTATTGTGGTATTTATTCTGTAGTATTTATTATTGTGGTATTTATTCTGTAGTATTTACTTCCGTTGGCATGATGAAATGTCGCCCATACCCTTAAAGAAGCCAAGTTAGCGCAACCAAGGCTGTTTTCCGAACAATATCCGCTTTATTAACTTTGCTGATATGAATAAGAATAGTTTACCATAGCATAAGTCATAAAAATGTGATGTGGACAGCACATAATTTCCTTGTACGGCTTATTAAACAATGCATATTTTTTCAGCATTTCATTTAAGCTTATTTCCCGGAATTTCACTAGAGATATATTTCTCTTTCAATCAATTCAGTTTGCACTTCGCGACAAGAAAATAATACATAAAAAACTAAAAAATCTGAAAGATTTCAGATTTTAAATTACGTCCAAAGGCGCGTTTTTTTAACGTTTCGTGTGCTACCTTTTTTTTATTAAATATCATGTACTACGTACTCAAACCATAAAATTCAGTTCAAAATCAATATCGCGAAATCATTTTAAAATGAACATATCTTTAGAATTTCCGTAAGTCTCGTGCGCTGGAGATAAAAATGTTTTTTTTTTTCCGTACAGTGTTGCCATTGCTCGCTTTGAAATCATTTAGTTTGTTAATCAGAAATTCGTTGAAATGTTACAAAACATAAAATCGATAATAAAGCAAATTTCAAATTCAAAATTAGGGCTTCCAGATGCCCATATTCGCAGTAGGATTACGTCATTCAAAATTCGATGGCTCTAGGTTTTATCACAATGCGAGAAACATGCATACATTTATGCAGATTTTTCATTTTTTAAAATTTAATGCAGAGCGATAACATTTAGTGGCAACAATTTGAAAAGTGAAACGGGCATTCAGAGTGAATCAACGCAAAATCGCAAAACGAAAGTAATAGTCCTTCGGGACTAAATCCCTTTGGACTAAAAACTCGCTACCTCTTCATTAAACATTGGAAAATACAGAAAAACGTAAAATAGAAAATAGAGTTAAAAAACTTTTACAATTAAAATTACATTTTAAATTAATTGAAGTTAGACAAAAAGACACATTTTTTGGTGCACAAAATTTCGCTCCACTGAGCAAAAAGACACTGAAGTTGGTGGAGAAACTGACTTAATTCACTATGGTACTAAGTTTCAAATGTAAACAAATGGCGGCCTCGTTAGGCTTAGTGGAACTTAAACAACTTTTAAATTGTTGATAATTCTACAATTATTGTGTGCAGGCTAACTAAAGGCATAAAAAACCATAACCGGAACATAAGAACAATAAAATTCAGTCACTTTTAAAGCAAAAAATCCATAATTTACCAGCATATAAGAAAAAACCAACACATAGAATAAAAAAAAACTTAGTTCACCGAACCGGGTAACAAAATATATACATATAGGTATATATGTTTGGCGCGGCCGATTGCAACCTAAAAGAGAGGTGCACATCTACATGTTGGAGAGTCTGATATACAAAATTTCAGCGTTCTGAGGCTACTCATTTTTGAGTTATGCGAGATACATACATACGTACGTACGCCCAGACGGCACATAAAAAAATTTGTTCTGAATCCATTTTAAATCCATATCGCAATCCGTTTGGGAAAAAGAGCCCTTTATTCTGTATACGTACTAACAGATGTAACGTAAAAACATCTTTCAAACAGAATTGAGAGCGGTCAAAATGGGTATTTTTGTTGAAATATGATACCCGAAATTTTTCGAGATTACAACACTTCCTGTAAGAAAAAAAAACAAAAAAAACTCACGTGTATACCACATGAACATGACTGCCTTGTACGGAATATTAAATTATACGCATTGTGCATTTTATTTAAACTTAATTGGATTGAATTAAATTTACTTTGTCGATAACTCATAAACCTCAATAGAATAAATCCACTCTTTAAAAATTCACTATATTTGTTTACCATGGCGACACTCTGGTGCTATGTTCACTTAACAGCGTTACATCTCATTCATTTTACAACTCAGAATGCACAAAAATTATGTATATCATCGGAAGAATTACCTAATCGTTGCCACATGTTCTATTCAAATACTGTGATAAATCTAAAACGATGTATAAAAGAGAAAAAAAAAAGTTTTTCACTGACCATTCAGTATTTCCCATTCAATTAATTCAAATCTCAATGAGCCACAAGGCAAAAATACATAAAACTCAAAATATGCATATTGAAAATTACTAGGTAAATTTTAAACATTTATTAATGAATGAAAGAAGGCGTTATCTTTGCTGTTGCGAAGCTTAGTTTCTCTAGATTGGCAACAAATCCGCTATTCTGCTAAGCTTCAAATGTAAACAAATATGGCCGCTATGCCCAAAATAATTAGGCTTAACCGCAGTTAAACAACTTTTGAATTGTTGATAATTCTTCAACTATTAACATGCAGGTTAACTAAAGGCATAAAAACATTAACCGGAAGATAAGAACAACATAATTTAATTTTTAGAGGGAAAAAAATTAGCTCATTTTTAAAGCAAAAAAATGCACAATTTACAAACATATAAGAATAAAGAAACTGAGCTGATTGAGCCGAGTAACAGTGTGTGTATATGTATACATTTAATTTGTTTTTGGTGCGGCCGATTGCAACCAAAAGAGGTGCACATTATTTTATACAAGTCCTATATGCAAACTTTCAACGTTATGAGGTTACTTGTTATTGAGTTATGCGAGATACATATGTACATACATACGTACGTACGCACAAACGCCACGGAAATAAATCTCTTCAGAATCAATTTAAAATCAGTTTTATAATTTTTTTCGGGGAAAAAGAGTTTTTTATTGAGCTCTTGCGTTCAGCTATCACGCAAAAATATCGGTCATTCGATAGCGGTCAAAATGGATATTTTCGTTGAAATATGATATCCGAAATTTTTCGCGATTGCAATACTTCCTGCAAAGTTAAAAAAAAAATCTAAATGCTATGATTTCTTTTAAAAAACTCACTAAAGTAGGATCTCTTTTAAAATTTTCTTTGAGCTCTTCTCTGACATATATTCTTAACTGCGTACTTAACAGATTTCAAGACTTCCAGTTCTCGTTTGCCATCAAATTTCTCAAAGTGGTTTCGGCGTGAATTGTATTTGACTATACTACAGTCGTTTGCTTTATTTCTGGTACTATTATAAACAGATTCTGGTCTTGCTTTTGCTTTAAACATTCACTTAATTCACTTGTCTTGACACTTTCTTGTAAAATCCTCAGCAAAACTTTCTATTTACGCTTCAAGTACTACACAGACACACTCTGCAGTTAATAAAAGTACTTATGCAGACAGACACTTATGCATGATCAGAAAACCATGACCGATAAATATATTTATATGTTCACATAAATAATGATATGGAGTTTGTGCAGTCTGGAATCCATTTCACATATTGCAAAAATATTTAATATAAAAGCAATAGAATAAATTCGTAGACACTAATACGTTCAAAACAAATAAGTGTCGTACACAAATAAGTGTGACTGTGAAATAGACTTCTAAATCTTCTTTATTCGATCTAACCAGAGAACAGTGGGTATGTTAGAAAGCATATCATCTGCCAGAGAATATAATTCCATCGTTTCCAGTAGTAAGTATATTAGAAAATTAAGTAATGAAATGTGAATATTATCGAGGGGGGGGGGAACTGAACAGGAAAAAGAAGCTTAAGCACAGAACCTTACTCAGGCAAAATTATTTTTTTGGGGGGGGGGGACGTTTTTTTTTCCACTGTCAAATTTAAAATTAGGCAAAAAAAAGCAATCTTATTTGCACACATTTTGATAAAAAACTGCCGATTTCGAGGGCATTCCCTCTAAACAAGATGGATCTAGAGATGAAAGAAAGCCGTTTTTTATGGGATCGGATCAGAACCGTTTGCTCACTGAAATGAATTGGTTCTTTTTTATGACTTACCGCTCACTAATAATAATCTTGATGAAAAAGATCATGAACGAGGGGTGAATCAAAAGCAGTTAGCGAGGATGGAGCAAAGAGCGGAAAAAAGTTGAACGAGCAATGGGATCGGAACCGGTTAGCGAGATTGTACCGAAGAGAGAAAAGTATCGGAAGAATCAATTCAATCGAACGCTAACTCCTTGAGCTAACTTCTTTCAACTATAGTTTTGAGATTCTTTAAAATTTTCTTTCTACACAAACATTTTTTTAAAAAATTGGAAATGATAAAAATTGCATTGTTAACAAGAGAGTATAAAGTTCTCTCCCCCCAAAAAAAAATGAAAACCGAATTTTTCTGACATGCTTCCAACTTCCTTCCGCTCTTTTCTTTCGCGAATCTGGGTTCGCTTCCTGAGTAAAGTGAAAGCGTTCGTGAACGAATAACAGATTTCTATTCCAGGCACAGTTGCAATAAGAGCTGTCTGAGATACAAAACAGCTACAACTTCGTTTTCTAGAATCCGAGAGAATTCGCTCAGCAAAGTGAATCGGTTCTTTGAATCAGTTCCGAAGTGGATCGTCTGACTTTAATATGACTGCCCTCCATATCGGAAAGAATTTTATTCAAAACCTGTTTCAAAATAAGGTTGTTTTTTGCCTAATTTTAAATTCTAAATTTAACTTTCAAAACGTAATAGTTACATGGGAATCATTTGATGGCCAGTCGGAAGGAATTCCATTTGTGGCATATTTGGAGATTCGAAAATTGCGGTAACCCTAAACTTCTCCGGTTTTACCACCGAAAAGCAACTAAGCATTAACGCATACCAGACTAAATGGACAGCAGTTAGCAACTGGTGCTTCCCAATTTGGAACTGCCAGCAGCCCACCTACCATGGCCCTGATAATTAACAATATCGATTTCAAAAGTTTTAAATAGATATGTACAGTTTCAGTGGGGAATTCAACCTATCTTTATTAATATCCACACATAGTGGTCTTCTACCTATATTATTCACCTTTCATTTCCCTCACGCCGATTTTTCAGTAAATTACGAAATTAAAGGACCCTCCCTCCAACAACTGCGGGTATTATGGAACCTCTAAAACCTTAAATAAAGTATTTATCACTACGTCTTGCAAAGCCTTAAATGAAGTCTAAAACCTTAAATGAAGTATTTATCACTACGTATGTCAAAGTATCACAGACACTGGGAAAGGGTGTAAAAGATCCTTTTATTTAACTCAATTAAAAGTTAGAAGAAGGCACCACTCGGGCTTACAATATAGCCAGCATTTATGGTTTAAAATCAAAAATAAGGATTTAAAATAATTAACTAAATAAATGTAAGTTAGCCAACGGATACACAGATAGAGAAATGTGCAAGTTGGCTCTGACCTAAAGTCAGCGTGACAAGCCAAATGGCAAGAGGAATGCAAAGCATCAGAATACTACGCTCCAGAGAATCAAACTTACAACACGCCTTTCAGCAGGTGGAACACGCTCTGATTCTACCCTCTAAAGTCTTCACTTAAATACTATCTCCCTCATTTGAATGCACGCGAGCTAGAAATTTACATTCTGGCAAGAAAATGCGAAACGAGAAGGACAAAAGCAAATTAGCATAAAATAATTGGTTAGTGAAACTTTACAAATCAAATCAAATCAAAGAAGATTATTTAATATAATAATTTAGGTGTCTTTTGGACAGTGTGTTTTCCCCACGATTACAACTCGCGAGATCCCATATGTCTGGCTTTGTTTATAGTCAGTTTTACCAAACAAGTTTACAAAGGTTTTGTAAACTGCGCCAAAAAAAAGGGGGAGGGGACAGTTCTATATCTCCCATTCTACTCAGCCGAGTGACGAAATTCAAATTGTGTTTCATATCTAGACTTACCATTATTATGGAATTATTTTTCCTATTATCCATTAATGTTTATCCGCACTCTTCAGAACATAGTTTGCTTCATCAATGCTAGATAAGTTGCTTTATGAGATGATACGTAAACAAACTATTTTATAAATGTGACGTTACAAGAACACGGCTGTTACATATATAAACAAATAAATAAATAAAAATAAATCACCTGCTGCTAAAACACGAAGAAAAGAAAGTCATGTGCTTTCGATATCAGATATTTTGATAGTTCAAGTTTCATTTGCATTTATCGAGTCAATTCTAGAATTCCATTTCAAAGGTTTATTTACATTTTGGAGATTTAGAATTTCACGAATGGCAACAAAGATTTCGGCGTACTTTAGAATTTCCAGATAATAGTCAAAATACGGTAGCGGCAGATAAAAATTTAAGAAAAATTGCATTAAATTGAAGAATCTAAGCCTTGAACTTTCGAACTTCATTTTTAATGCGAAGTAAACAGAAAAGATATGCATTCTTTTCCCTTTTTAGCTTTCCTCACTTCTGTTGCCACTCAAGAAAAGAGGTATTTCAAAGGTCAAAACGAATTTTTCGATAAAAGTCTCGTATCTGTCTGAACCACCCTCCAAAACTAAAATAAACAATATAAAAAAAGGCGAAATTAATCTTTTTATTTCTTGCTTTAGTTGGTTTGGGTCCAGCGGTGAAAAACACTTGAATAAAAATACAGCTAACCCCAAAAAGGTGGGAAAACACTGCGCTGATGAAGTAACATTTTTTATGGTACACCTGTAGAATGTTATTTTTATAAACTTGGCTGAGAAACCCATTAATATCTTACACCTTCAGAGTTCATTTTGCGTTATTACGTTTCACAAGGAGCAAAAATATGAAAAAATCTTTACGTAAACGAACAGAGGGTGTCAGGAAATATAATCGTTTGAAAATGCATTTTATGTCATCTCTGTTTTATCACATAATAAAGCAAAATATAAACAAAACCTTAGAACATATTTTGCCGTATTACGTAATTGAGCAGATGTGTTTTTAAATAAACTCATTTGAAAAATGGTTCAACTACTTTAGAGCGTTCTATGGGATAACGCAGTGACGCGCAATATGAACAGAGCTGCAGAACATACTTGCTTTATTATGCAATAGAACAGAAAGTTTTTTAAATAAATTCATTTGAAAAATAATCAAATATTTTGAAATATCTCTGTTCCATTACA
The DNA here is from genome assembly GCA_000611955.2 of Stegodyphus mimosarum. Lineage (NCBI taxonomy): Eukaryota > Metazoa > Arthropoda > Arachnida > Araneae > Eresidae > Stegodyphus > Stegodyphus mimosarum. The sequence continues at coordinate 686,256 of KK116251.1, read as the reverse complement.
CAAAGAAGAAAAAGCACGAACGTAACTTCATTTGTTTCATTCATTTCGTAAAGAGTACATTTTGTTTCATTCTGTAATCGAACGGAAATGCTTTGAAATAAACTCATTTGAAAAATGGTCAACCATTTTAAAATATCTCTGTTCACTCACATAATGAAACAAGGTGTGTACAGAACATCAAAACGTCTTTGGCTTTATTATTGAAATCGAGCAGAAATATTTTTGAACAAATTCATTTGAAAAATGATCATTTATTTTAATACATCTCCGTTCTATCACATAAAAAATACTAGCGCAACATCAGACTTCGAAATAAACTCATTTGAAATATGGTCAACCATTTAAAAATACTTCTGTTCAATCACATAATGAAACAAGATGTGAACAGAACACCAAACAGATTTCGCTTTATTATGAAAATGAGCAGAAATATTTTAAAATAAAATTCATTTGAAAAATGATCATTTATTTTAAAACATCTCTGTTCTACCACATAAAGAAAAATATCTGATGTGTACACCACGTGACTTCCTTGCACGGAATATTAAATTATACGCAATTTTCCTCCATTTCACTTAAACATATTAAATTAACAGTTAATGAATTTTGAATTAAATCTACTTCGTCAATAACGCATAAACCACAATAGAATAAACACACTCTTTAAAGTTCGCTATATTTATTTACCATAGCCACACTTCGGCTCTAGGTTCGCTTAACAGCATTACATCTCATTCATTTTATAACTCAGAGTGAGCAAAAATTATAGCATCTGAAGAATTACCACAAGTTCTATTCAAATGCTATAATAAATCTGAAACGATGTATAAAAGAAATTAAACAAATGAAAAAAGGAACAGTTTTTACAGACGATTCAGCGCCGCTTACCTAATGCGCATGCGCTTCTAATTAATTCAGGTCTCACTTCGCGGTAAGGCAAAAATACATAAAAATTCAGAATATTTTCATTAAAAATTGAAAGATATAGAAAAGCGTAAAACACCATATACAGTTTAAATAATTTAAAAAAAAAAGAGATTTTTACAATTAAAATTACAATTTGTTCGTAAAAAACCAGCTAATAACTTAAATGATAATTCCAGAATGAATCGAGCATAATTTAATTCGCAGTAATAGAAGAAGAACGTTACTTTGTTGTTGCGAAGCGTAGTTTCTCTAGATTGGCAACAAATCCACTATTCTGCTAAGCTTCAAATGTAAACAAACATGGCCGCTATCATACCAAAAATTAGGCTTAGCCGCACTTAAAAAACTTTTAAACTGTCGACACTTCCAAAATCATTGCATGCAGGTTAATGTTGAAGATTAAAAATCTTCACTGGCACTTGAAGGGAGCCAGATATTACGGCAACCCTATTAGCTTAGTCAGAATGCCTTTAGACGTCAGCAAGGATGGCGGCTGTCTATGAAATCAGGCATATAATATCGGCACATATTATGTGAATATTCCAGAATATTTAATTTGAATAGCTGTATATAGTATTTGTAATATCAGTGTAAATAATAAAGATTTGAAAAGACGATGAAGACTCCTCCTCGACCCCGAGATTATATTTTCTTCAGTTAACTAATGGCATGAAAATCTTAACCAAAAGATAAGAACAACATAGTTCAATAATTTTTAAAGTAAAAATGCAGAATTTACAAACTTATAAGAGTAAAGAAACGGAGTTCACTGAGCCGAGTAACAGAATGGATATATACACTCATGGACAAAAAAAATTAGCGCACCAAGAAGGAGTCGTCAAAATGAAACGAAATTTTACATACGTAATGACTGCTTTGATATAAGTAAATGATAAGTAAATCAAAGAAAAAGGATAATTTATTTCAGAGAAAAAGTCAAAAGAACTGAGAAGTTAATACTCCGTTGGACCCCCTCTAGCGCGAATGCACAATGCGGTACGATCGGGAAATGAGTCATACAAGTTCTGTATGATGTCTTGAGACATTTCGTTCCATATTTGCTGTAACCTTGCCTCTAGTTCGTTCAAACTCGTGGGATGCCCAACTCGTCGTCCCAAATGATCCAAGATATGCTCGATTGGAGACAAATCTGGGGATCGGGCAAGCCAAGGAAGGGTAGTAACAGTGCGGAGACAGTCTTGTGACACCCTTGCCGTATGAGGCCGAGCATTGTCTTGTTGAAAAATGGCTCCTGGGAGCCGTTGCATGAGTGGCAACACATGTGGTTGCAAGATTTCATGAACATATCGCTGGGCTGTCATGGTGCCACGGAACAATACTAGGGGTGACCGTGTATTGTAAGCAAT
>KK116251.1:661062-676209 GCA_000611955.2 Stegodyphus mimosarum | reverse complement strand
AGGGGGAAAGAGAACTTTATTCTGTCCTTACGTTCAGATGTCACCCAGAAATATCGTTAAATTGCATTCGATAGCGGTCACGATGGATATTTTCGTTGAAATATGATACCCGAAGTTTTTCGAGATTACAATACTTCCTTCCTACAAGGAAGTAAAAAAGCGCTTTTCTTTCGTTACGGTGGCCCGTCATCTAGCAATCTCTTCGCAACATCCGCTGTCCACTCAACATCTGCAAAATAATTGAAAACTTCCTCCAAGACTAGAATAGCATAATATTGGACAGCAATACCGTAACTAGCACAGCACAAACAAATGAAAGTCCCGAAGAAGAATGTATGAACGCTTATCATATCATGGTTTATAATAGCCCGTTCAGTGATACACTCACTTCCAAAAGTTAAGCACGAAGATGTAAAATGCAAAACAATCAACAAATACTGCTTTGACTGGCACAAAATTCGGCAGGAAAGTAGCATATATATTTATGCATAAAACAAAATCAATAATTATATACAGAAATGAAAACAATATTAAATTTTTGTAAGTTATCAGATAATGACATACTGGAGACTTAAACAGAATTATGTATAAAGTGAAAATAAACGGCATAAAATGAAGAAAAAAGGACATTAATAGGGTATGTGATCCCCCTCATCTGTATACAAAGTTTACACCTCGTGACCATGCTTTCAATTAGGTGGTCAACCACCGCAGAATTAAGCAATCGCCATTCTTCTTATAGAGCAGTTTCCAGCTCAGTAAGAGTGGCTGGAGGTGGGAAACGTGAAGATGCAGCACGGCTGGGACCATCCCAAAAATTTTCAATGGGATTAAAGGTCGGGCAAATATGCTGGCCACGCCATACGCGCAATCACTTGACTCTCCAGGTAGTCATCGACGATGTCAGCTCTGTGGGGACATGCGTTATCGTCCATTAAAACAAAAGTAGGGCCAACAGCTGCAGCGTACAATCTCACAATTTGTTCTAGGACTTCATCTCGATACCGGACGGCCGTCAAAGAACCCCGTTTAAAGATGTGCAGGTCGGTGCGGTATCCTAATGAAATCTCTGGTCACACCATAATGCTTCCGCCTCGGAATTGCGTGATGTTCGGTGATGTTTTGGGAGTGACTGCGTATTGGTTGTTCACGCCATATCCTTATACGCTTGTCATCTGGCTCCAGAGCAGATCTTGACTCATCAGTAAACATGACATTGCCCCAGTCAGACACATTCCAGTTGACATATTCCCGGCACCACTGTCATCGTGCCCCTCTTGATTGGACGGATAAAGGAACACAAACTCGAGGTACCCGGGCGTACAGTCCACTCATATGTAATCTTCGGCGTACAGTAGCTGCAGATATCGCCTTACCAATGGACGCTGTAACCATAGATGTCACACGTGTGGAGGTCGCTCTGCGATTCCGATTGGCTACAATAGCAATATATCGATCTTCCGCGGGGGTTGTAACCCTTGGACGACTGGCTACGGGCTTTTCAACTGTCTGTGTGGTTTGGAATTGTTTCCATAAACGTGAAATTAGAACGCCGAAGAAAAGAGCAACATCTGTGATCGACTGTCCTGCTTCAATGCGCCTCACAGCAAGTCAGCGCTCAGAATCTTCCATTCGTCTTCTGGAAGTCAGAAAGACGTATGTCGTGAAAACAAACTGTACGAAAGTTTTAAACACCTTCTATCAGTACTTACAGTCAACTTCTGTAATCCTTTATAGAGCTGGCTTCTTATGAGACTGCCTTTTTTGCATATTTCTTGACACGAAAGCGCGATTGGCTGTTTACCTAACATATTTGCATACTTCAATCTACATCTGCAGCGAATTACACTCTCGTCAACTCTGATTGGCTTCCGGAAATTAGCATTTTCCTCTTCGTGCTTAACTTTTGGAAGTGAGTGTATTATATAAACCATGAATGGCCGAACTTTGCCATAGTGTTAGCAGTTAATGTCACCTTATTGATCACCGGACGAATACAAAACATTCTTAAGCAAAACTGTCAAGAAATAAGTCATATATTACAGCCTCACTGCAAGAGCCAATAACAAGAAATTTCCATCCTTCGATTGAATTAAAACTGATTCAATCTCTTCTCAGTAAATAATTCTGTTAATTTGTCCATTTAGTAGAGAATTTAAAGTTTAATGAAATTTGGTACGAATATAGCTGATACGGTACAAAAATATATTATAAAACATTCAGGGTATATAGGTTCAGGCTGAAGTGCAGTGGACATCCACTGCTTAACCACTGGCAATATGGGTATTGCCAAGCTAATTAGAGCGTGATCTTATATAAGGCTCATCGGTGCAGGAAGGCTTATAACAGAAATTGAAAGTCCGAACATAGAGGTATGGTCTTCTATTGCACTCGTACAGTTGTCTTAACATGACTTCATTCTAGAAATGAGGGAGTTTCTGAGTCCTTAAGGCAACTGCTCCCACTTCCGTAGTAAAGCTGGCTTCACGTCTTACAAGGGGGCATTCCCTACTCGTCATCACCGATTTCGCTCGAATTTATAGAGCATGCAGGACTTGGCTAGAAACGAAAGTACCCGAAGTGGGAACTCCAGATGGCCAAGTGTTTAGAAAATAAAAATTTTGACGCTGCTCTTGCACCGTATAAGCCATTTACGTTAGGGCGTTTGCCAAGCAGAGGTTGGCACGGCGGTAAGAGCTCGGAGTAGGAATGCGATGATCGTGTTCGCCCCCCCCCCCCCGTGGAGACTTTTTTTTTTCTTTTTCTCAACTTTTACATTATTCTTTTTCCAACTAAGCAAAGAGGTGAATATTTCATTTTATTTATTTATTTACTTATACTCAAAAGGCATAGAAAAGGTAAAAATTTCGCACTTTCCAACAAGGGATTGTAATTAAAGAGCATGGGAAAAGACTTTGTACATGAAAATTCAAAACTTTACTTGTCGACATTCCATGATAACATATGTCGGGATGACATTTATCGTAGAAACAGGGGAAACAATAATTGTTTCTGCATCGAGCACACGTTATAAAGCCGCATTTTTACAATAACATCGTTGTTTCAACGTCTCCATAGAAGAACATACTTGATTGACATTCATAAAGCATTCTTTCTCAGCGCAAAGTTTAGAATCAAACCACGCGTAACGTAAAGTGTTACCGAATATTGGGGCGGATAAGTGATGATGAACAATCGAATGTATTTTTATGCAGTCTTCTCGGGAAGTTATTTCTTCTTCTTGCTCGATGAGATATGAACAATTTTATATTTTTTTAATAAAGTCTTTCACCTGACGATAAAAATAGACATCGCAGGGTTGCACCAGAGGGGTACATTTAGGGGGAATTACTTTGATGCTACATGCTGGCAATCCTTCTTCATCCTGAAAGGATTCGTCGCATAATTGCGGATTTGTTTATCCTCCCCACGAGACAACCAGCAGAAGAAATTTGTTCTCTTGTACAAGTTAAGGCAAGTTAGGTCTCTTAACGTACGTACAAGAGAACAAATATCATCCCGACGCATGTATTCATCGAATGTCGACAAATAAAGTTTTGAATTTTCATGTACAAAGTCTTTTCGTATGCTCTTTAATTACAATCCCTTGTTGGAAAGTGCGAAATTTTTACCTTTTCTATGCCTTTTAAGTATAAATAAATAAATAAATAAAATATTCACCTCTTTGCTTGATTGGAAAAAGAATAATATAAAAATTGAGAAAAAGGAAAAAAAAGTCTCCACGGGGGAGGGGGTCGACCCCACGATCATCGCATTACTACTCCGAGCTCTTACCGCCGCGCCAACCGCTGCTTGGCAAACCCCCTAACGTAAATGGCTTATACGGTGCGAGAGCAGCGTCAAAATTCTTATTTTCTAAACGCTTGGCGATCTGGAGTTCCCACTTCGGGTACTTTCATTTTTAGCTAAGACCTGCATGCCCTATAGGTTAGGTTAGGTTATTCAATTATGGCAAAGCATACGAGGGCTAAGGGGAGGGATGCCTTCGTGGAGGACTTTCTAAGGGAAACTGGCTCGTATACACGTTACAGATGGGGAAAACCACGAAAACGCCCATGCAGCCAGCCCGTTCGCGGGATTCGAACCTCGGACCGAACTACCAGTGTTTAGCGTCTTTACCGCTCTGCCGCTTGCATGCCCTATAAATTTCAGGGAAATCGGTGATGGCGAGTAGGAAATGCCCCCTTGTTAGAGAGTTCTCAGAGAAAGAGGCGAATTGAACTTGCCATCCTAACAGCGCCAGATTCAAAGCTCAGTTGCGATCCTAGACATATTTATAGGGTTTAGGTCTGGAGGTATGGCTGGTCAATCCAGCCGGTTAAGAAGATCCTTACTTTCCAGAAAATCATCCACCAGATTAACATCCATAAGAATGCTACCTTCCATAAAAAAGAACCGAGGGCCAATATGTAAATCATGTACTGATTCCGGAAGCATAGAAGAGGAATCAGCTACAGTCATCGTCGTGTATTTTGATCGTATGTATTTTGATGCGCAAATAACACTGGTACTTTCAGCAAGTTTCAATTGCCGAATGGAAAGATGGAAGAAGATGTTGACACAATACAACTTCAGCTAATTATCATCTTTATTTCTAAGCACATTAGAAGTATTTTTCGTAGAGAGTATACTTTTTGATCATAAACAATTACAATAATTTCTCATATACACCGATTAACAGGGGCGACATCCTTTTAGACAGAGAAGCAGAGTATCGCGGATATTTTAGCAGTTGCGGAAGCTGGGAAAGAAGGTAACGTAATTAGTTCGCCAGGGTATTTATACCAAAGTAGGTGCGATTTTAGAGATGAAGCTATGATTGGTTAATATTAGCTTTGGTTTACCTTTTAAAGTAGCGTTACGTAGCGTAAAAAAAATCTCGAATTTGGGAGAACATATGAATTTAGGAGGAGATCATCAAATTTATAATGTTAATTTTGAGATCGCCAATTAGTGTTTTAAAGAAGCTATCGTATTTTCTTATATCGTACATGTATATGCATACACGTTTCCAAAATTTTTATAACTATACCAGTATTTATTTTCATACGATACTTTAATTAACAGATTATAATTTTACACGAATCCTTTTTCAAAATTTTTATAGTCAACATATATATTCGCAACAGTTTAATTTCCTTCAGTTAAAGGCGTAAAAGTAACTTCGTTTTGCATATATGTCAGTACCCTTAAATAAAAATAGGAAAAAAAAGAAAAAAAAAGGCTGAAAGGTTTCAGATTATTATATTACACCCAAAGGGGCTTTTTTTTGTGTGTGTTACATTAATTTAATAAATATCACGTTCTTCGCATTTAAACCATAAAATTCAGTTCAACAGCAATATAGCAAAATAATTGTAAAATAAGCATATCTTTAGAATTTCCGATACACAGTCTCGCGCGCTGGAGATATTTTTCCCCCCGGTACAGTGTTGCTGTTGCTCGCTTTGAAATCGCTTAGTTTGGTAATCAAAAATTCGTTAAAGTTTTACAAAATATGAAATCGATAATAAAACAAATTCCAAATTTCAAATTTGTGTTTCCAGATGCCCATATTCGGGTGGAAACGTTCAATATTCGAAATTGGATGGCTCTAGGTACCGTTGTTTTATCACAATGCGAGAAAAATACATACATTTATGCAGATTCTTCATTATTTAATTTCTTTAAATATAATACAGGGCTTTAATATTTGGTGTCAACAATTTGAAAAGGAACCGACATTTATAGTGAACCAACGGAAAATGCCAAAACGAAATTAATACTCTTCAGGGCAAATTGTCCCTAATAAGTCTGAAAAGTTTGATATTTTAACAGTCGCCCAAAAGTGTTCGTTAAAGTTTTTTACCCTCTGTCTGAGTTCGCAGTCTATCAGTCTGCTGTTACACTTACTATTACTAACTCATTTCTTCTTTTTAGTCCAAAGGGGCTTTGTCCCTGAAGGACTATTGTTTTCGTTTTGCGATTTTGCGTCGGAAACATTAAAAGTCTGTATCACTTTTCAAACTGTTGCCTCAAAATATTGCAACCCTGTATTATATTTAAAGAAACTAAATAATGAAGAATGTGCATAAATGTATGTATGTTTCTAGCATTGTGATAAAACGACGGTACCTAAAGCCATTGAATTTTGAATGCCGTCATCCTGCCGCGAATATAGGCATCTGGAAGACCAAATTTGAAATTTGGAATTTGTTTTATTAACGATTTCATATTTTGTAAAACTTTAACGAACTTTTGATTCACAAACTCGAGGATTTCAAAGCGGGCCATGGCAACGTTGTACAGAAAAAACATTTTTATCTGCAGCGCGTGAGACTGTGTGTAGGAAATTCTAAAGATAGGCTCATTTTAAAATTAATTTACGATATTGTTCTTTAACTGAATTTTATGGTTTAAATGCGAAGAACATGATATTCAATAAATAAAAGTAACATACAAAATGTTTAAAAAACGCCCCCTTTGGACGTAATTTAAAATCTGAAACCTTTCAGATTTTTTTTTATTTCATTTTTTTTTCTATTATTAGCCCAAAGGAGGGTTAGCTCAGAAGGGCTATTAATTTCGTTTTGGCATTTTGCGTCGATAAATGTCCGTGTCACTTTTCAAACTGTTGCCACCAAATATTATCGCCTTGTTTTACATTTAAAGAAATTAAATAATGAACAATCTGCTTATAACTGTACGTATGTTTCTCGCATTGTGATAAACAACGGTACCTAGAGCCATCAAATTTTGAATAATGTAATCCTCCACCGAATATAGACATCTGAAAGTACTAATTTGGAGTTTGGTACTTGTTTAATTATCTATTTCATATTTTGTAAAGCTTTAACGAATTTTTTTATTAACAAAATCAACAATTTCAAACGGAGCAGTGGCAACACTGCAGGGGTGGGGAATTACCTCCAGCGCGGGAGACTGTGTACAGGAAATTTTAAAAATATGCTCATTTAAAAATTAATTTGCGATATTGCTCTTGAACTGATTTTATGGTTTTAGTGCGAAGAACATGATATTTAAAAAATAAAGTTAACACACAAAACGTTAAAAAAAGTCCAAAGTCCATTTGGGCGTAATAAAAGCTGTAGTTTTTTTTTTTTTCTTAGCTCTATTATTAAGCATAATTTTCTTCGCACTTATGCCCTACACAATTCAACATGAAAATTAAATTACAAAAAAATTCAAAAGCAGCATACGTTTAGAATTCCGGATGCAGCGTTAAGTGTTTGTACAAAACACTTTTATGTTTTATTCAGTATTTTTTCAGTTCATCATATCAATGTTCAGTTTTCTTACAAAGACTTTTTTTGTCTTTATTATTACCGTTCTATGTGTTTACTTTATTTATTAAATGTCACGGTCTTGGCGCTTACGACAAATAAAATTCGATTCAAAATCATAAAATATTTAAAAACACCATAGCTGTAGAATTTCGGACAGACAGTCTTGCGTTGGAGATTTTTTTTCCATATAGTGTTGCTACTGCTCGCTTTGAAATCACTGAATTTGTTAATAAAAAATTCTTTAAGTTCCACAAAATGTGAAATAAATAATATTCGAAATTCAAAATTCGGTCTTTTAGGTGCCCATTTTGGGTGGAGAACTACGTTATTCTAAATTTGATGTGTCTAGGTACCGTTGTTTTTCCACAATGCAAGAAACATACATACATTCATGCAGATTCTTCATTATTTTGTTTATAATACAGGACTAACTTACTTCCCTTTCGGGCTATTAAAAAAATTACGGTTGATTACTGTTACCTATAAGAATCGAACATTTTGTTTAGTCATATACGATAACTCACATGTTGACCTGTAGGGTTATTAGGTTTGTCGAAACAAAAAGTAGGAAAAATATGCAATGCCCTCGCCGGGATTCGAACTCCACACTGCGAGAGACAAAGGTGCTTTCCAATAACACCAGGAAGGTACGCTGCACGGAGGGAAAAAATACCTTACAGACTGTGTGCCTAAAGAAAGGTATGTTTTCCTATCATTGCTGTAGATTTTTCAAGAATACACATTTTTGGCTCCTGAGTATGGAGGAGAACACGCTACGCTAAGGTAACTCCACTTAGCGTATTTCATGTTAAAAGGGGGGCAATTGAAATTCTTGCAAATTTTCCAACCAGACAAAATGTTGCGAAGTGTTCCAGAAATACCCCCGTTTAACAATTTACGCATCGTCTGGAAAATTCTTGCTTTTTGTTTTATTTAAATCCACGCTCTCTTTAAACTAAATAACATTTCCCATGTATTTTAGAATGAGATTCGGAACAAGTCACGCTCGGGGTCAGAAATGAATTTGAAGTGCTGTTGACACTGGTGTTTGTCCAAGCTCGTGCCAAAAACACAATCTGGGTGACAGCATCTTCAGTATGACGCAAAGTTGTTGTGTGCCAGATGCAGTGCATTTTCTCTTGGACTCGTTACACATTTTGATAAACCAAGTTGAGGAGGCGAGGATGAATAAGATACAAACAATCTGGCATCCGTCCATTCGCTTGCTTAGGTGGTTTAGATATTTCATCAGCTGAGTGAACGGACGCTAAAAATACACGTTTTCATTCATCGCAGAATAGCACCCCTCAACCCGGTGGTTATTCAGTGGAGCTATAAATACTTTCGTAATTTTCTATTGGGTTCTATCCCTTATTAGGATAAGAAATAAAAGCAAAATTTTCTCCAGTAATTTTGTATTGGAGATTCATTTTACGTTCATTGCAGACGTTTGAATATAATTAAAAATTATTAAATTTAAATAAATATAAAAAAAAGTTTCAATCTTCCCAACATCACTTATCCTCCCATAACCTCTTGGGATTGCATGCATTCGCTTAGTATTTTACTATGATACAATATCACAAACTATTTAAAAAGAGCATATCCTTAGAATTTCCGATACACAGTCTCGCGCGCTGGAGATAAAAATGTTTTTTTTTTCGTACAGTGTTGTCATTGATCGCTTTGAAATCGTTGAGTTTATTAATCAAAAATTCGTTAACAGTTTTACAAAACATAAAATAGTAATACAACAAATTCCAAATTTGGGCTTCTAGATGCGCATATTCGAGTGGAGGACTACATTATTCAAAACTGGATGTCTCTAGGTATCGTTGTTTTTCATAATGTGAGAAACATACATACATCCATGTAGATTCTTCATTATTTAATTTCTTGAAATATCATGCAGGGCTCTAAAATTTGGTGGCAACCATTTGAAAAGTTGTAAGATTTATCCTAATTTTATCAACAGCTTTTTAAGTATATGCATCTTATCTATCTATTCTAGTGTCAGTTTACAATTTCCTACCAGAATGTAATTTCAGAAACGCAGTTAATGCAAATGAGTAAGAGTACTATTTAAGTCGATGTTTCAACGACTTCCAAGAGAGAGAGAGAGTCTGAGTTTCTGAGTAGCGCGCGTTTGCCTTTTGGCTACGCCTCTCTTAACTTTCCTACACTCGGTCATACTTTAGGCCCTTGTTTGGCTTCGCGGATTTAATTAAGATTTAGGGGCCAACTACTTAGAATCTTGATAGCTTCGGCTATATCTTCAGTCAGCTTTAGTTAAGCTTAGTTTAGTTCAGTTTTATAATTATTTAAGTTCAACCCCCAAGTGGAGGTTCTACTGTACGTTCCGAGTTAGGAACTGATTGCAATTATTCTAAGAAATAAAGGGTAGTTAACCCTTCTTAAATCTTATTCACACATTTAAGCGATCATTCGCTTGTTAGTGTTCGTGGGGTTCAAAGACTGAACATTGATTTGAATAAGTGAAACCCGTTTTATAGTTAACGACGCAAAATGCCAAAACGAAATTAATATCCCTTCTGGGTGAATTGCCCCTATGGGCTAAAAGAAGATCAAAATCAAACAACTGGTTATAACCAATATAAATATATATATATAATAAGTTATAACCAGTATAATATAAAAACCTTACAATCTTTTCATATTTTAAAATTTTTGATATATTTAAATTTAAAACATTCAGTGGTAAATTGTCTTTCGAAGTTTTCCACTATAATTAGAAATTTCGAAATTGCATTTTTTTTAATAAGCGCGAAAAAATTAAACCAAAAGCCTGACATTTCTTTGTTGACAAAATGCAAGATCGCCTTTGTGGCCTCAATTAATAGCGGATGAGACATTTTGAATTCAAACCATATTGTACGCGTGTGGACAGTATTGTTTGAGGTCACACCCCTTGCCTTATTTACAGCATCTGAACTTCCCGTTGTCTCCTCTTACACAAAACCGTGAAGTGCTTCGGCGAGGCTAGTTTATCAAGTTGGGGCCACTTGTAAAATATACCTGGATCAAGGCTATCGGGAACTGTCAGAAAGAGTTCCGTTTTGTATCGTGTTAACCTTTTCTTTCTTACAGGTCAAACGGAATGTGGGTCTACGTAGAGAGAGGATTTTAAGAGGAAATATTTCGTAATGGATCGTATATTATTTCTGGTATTATCATTCATTTTTTCCGCCGTTTCTCTGTCTCCAGATGGTTTATATTTTGCACCAAGTTGGATCTTGAAAGGTTTCATTTTTACTATTATTTTAATCTTTTGGATTAATTTACAGGCAACTCTCTCTTATACACTTCGAAGGCGTAATAGGAAAAGGCGGATACTGAGAGCGACGTATAAGTGACAGATCCTTATAATTCTGAAAGTATTGCATTCACGCCCATCCTTATCATAATGATACGCATTTTGTATTGAGCACGCGCATTTAATAAATAGATATCGCGTAATTGAACTGTTATGCTACCCAGAAAAATAGAGAAAATGGATTTTACCAGAATTTTCTCGTGCATAATTAAAAAACTTATAAAAGACGGATTAAAACATCTCGGCTCAGTTTTTTTAAACGAACAGTAGTTGTTTACTTAGTGCTGTTATTGATTGTAGCGAATTCGCGGGGAGATCGGATTAGCTTTCTCTGTGTTTTGGATTGAGTTCTATTTGATGTTTTTAGTAGTTTAAAATATAACTACTGTGAGATATTGCTATATTGTACGAATGTCTCTGAGGAAATTTCAGCATTTTGTTTTATTTCTTGGGATAAAAATAAATTTTATTAAATTTCTGTCGACTTGTGCATTCAATCCATTACGAACAAGTACGCACGCAATAATAATTTTAAATTCATTGTTGTAGCGTGTTTAAAACAGAAATAAAATACAATTAAAAAAGATTTTTTACACTATAAGGTATTTTCTCTCTCCTTCTAGCATGCCTTCGTGGTATAACGGTAGCAAACTCGGCGCATATTCGAGAGGTCCGGATTCGAGTCCTGGCGAGAGCATTTCACATTTTTCATATCTCCTTTTTAAAAAAAAAGACTCTACAGTGGCGCCCGAACAAAAAATAAAAGGTGGTGGGCAATAATTCGTCTCCACTAGGACTCGGCGATTGGGTCTCCTAACACCAGTCGCCCTTTAAAAAGAGGAGCCTTCCAGTGGTGTAAGGGTAGCACACTCGGCGCGTACTCGAGAGTTTCAAGTTCGAGTCCCGGGGAGGGCATTGCTCATTTTTCACACCTCCAGCACCAAAAAACTCTAATTACCCTATAATACAATAAGCTTTTAGGCAAAATTAATATCGTTACGTGCGTATGGGTTCGTAATAGATTGAATGTACAAGTTCGATAAAAGGTTAATAAAATTTATTCTTAGCAAAAGAATCAGATATATTTGTACAATATCACGCAATATAATCAGTAGCTATACTAACTACTCAAAACGTTAAAATAAACGCAATGTAAAGAGAAAGCTAATCCGATCTCACTACGAATTCGCTACAATCAACAACAACAACAGTTAACTAAACAACAACTGAATTGAGATGTCTCTCTCCGGCTTTTTAAACGGTCGCGAGAAAGTTCTAGTAATTTCTGTTTTCTGGAGATTTCTGGAAAGCAAAAAAGTAGAATTACGGTTACAGCTAACACAATAGTCAATTACATTTATTCATTGGACTTAAATATAAATTACGATATACCTATTTATTAAACGTTAAATGCGCGTGTTCCTGTATTTTTACTTTTCCGGCGTAGATTTCTCTTAAAATATGTCTAGTGCTGCATTGCACGGGAATATAAAACAATTTTAATAAATATAATTCTACTAAAAATAGCTAACTAAATACAAAATCCGTAACAATATGATAATTAGTGTATTAAAAGAAGAAAAGTAATTTATCAGGTAGTTTAATGGGGCTAATAGATGAAATAATTCTGTTTACAGAATTCATCTACAGTTTTATATCGTGAATAGCAAAAGCATAGGGAGCCAATGATGAATTAAAAAAAGATAATAGCTCATATACGAGGCGTGTTCGGAAACGAAGTACCGTTTTGAAAAAAAAAAAAAAAAAAAGAAAAACAATTTTTTCGAATCCAATTTTATTTTTACATGAAAATACATGTCTTAAACTATTTTTCAACATAGTTTCCGCCAATGATCAAACACTTGTCATAGCGGGTGACCAGTTTTTGTATACCATCGTCAAAGAAACTTCCCGCCAGTTTCGATAACCACGACTCCACAGCATTTTTCGTGTCATCGTCAGATCCAAAGCGCTTGCCACCAAGCTCGCGCTTCATGTGCAGGAACAAGTGATAGTCGGACGGCGCCAAGTCCGGGCTGTACGGCGGGTGATCGAACTGCTCCCAATGAAACTGTCGAATTAACGATTGAGTGACACCAGCAGTATGGGGTCGAGCATTGTCATGGAGCAACACAATTCCTTTACTGAGCATTCCTCTTCGTTTGTTTTGAATGGCACGCCTTAGTTTTGTTAAAGTCTCACAATATCGTGCCGCATTAATGGTTTCACCTCTGGGAAGAAATTCAGTAAGCAAAACGCCTTTCCTATCCCAGAAGACAGTGCACATGATTTTTTGTGATGACATTGTCACTTTGAACTTTTGTTTTTTCGGAGAATGAGTGTGTCTCCACTCCATCGATTGTTGTTTCGATTCTGGTGTGAAATGACACACCCAAGTTTCATCACCTGTCACAATTTGGTTTAAAAAGTTTTCTCCCTCATCACTGTACCGCGTGAGAAATGTCAGGGCACTACCAAGTCGCTTTGTTTTGTGAACATCAGTGAGCATTTTTGGAACCCATCGGGAACACAGTTTGCGATAACTGAAGCGGTCAGACACAATTTCGAACAAAACAGTACGTGAAATTTGTGGAAATGCCTCTGAAAGAGTTGTCATTGTGAAGCGTCTGTTCTCATGAATTGCTTCATCAACTTTCCTTACCAAATCATCGGTGACAACAGAAGGCCGACCACTCCGACCCTCGGCGTGGACATTTGTTCGACCTGCATTAAACATTCTTACCTACTTTCTCACCATTCCATCACTTATCGCGTATTCACCGTAAACTTCTGTCACTTGACGATAAATTTCGGCAGGTTTAACATTCCTCGCGTTCAAAAATTTAATCACGGCACGAATCTCACAGTCAGCGGGAGAACTAATTGTCTTAAACCTTTTGAATGTGCACAGCAAACTGAAAACACGACATAGAGCAACCAAAATGGCGACAATTGAAAGTCCGTGAACAAGAAAGAATAGTGCGCATGCGTGGGACGCCTACTACAGCGCTGCGACGGCGCTAGAATGAAACGGTGCTTAGTTTCCGAATACGCTACGTATTTGACCATGCAATTCAATGAATAGAAAATTCAAAAAAATATAACGGCTTATGCATTTGACAATGCCATTAAATTAAGAAATTTCGTTATTTAAGCGCCCCATACCTTTGTTATTCGCGATAAAAAATTGTATATGTTAACAGAATAATTCAACGTATCATTCCCATTACACTGTAGGACAAGTTATTTTTCTACTTAATGTGCATTAATTATCATATCCATTTTTTAAAGTTCACTGTGTAAAAATATATTTTATTTCCTGTTTTTTATCTCAATTACTTGTTACCAATGATGAAATTTTTATTAAATCATAAACAATAAGCTATAAGAAAATTATGAAATAAAGAAAAAGAATTCAGAGAATGAAGAAATCGTTTTAAACATTCAATTCCAAAGAAATTCGCTAAATTAATTTATCGCTTATATTTTTTAAATCATTCATTGCAATTTTAAAATCATGTGTTTGCGTGCGTACGTGTTCTTTAGAGATCGAATGCACACAGAACCAATCATAGACTGATAAAATTTATTTTACCAAACGAAACACTTTGCAGTTCTGGAATTTTCCAGAAAAATATTCGTACACCTCTTCTCAGTATCACAGAATACAATCCGTAGTTACACTTCAGATTACCACAGCGTATGCAGAACGCATCTAAAAGGGGAAGCTTCCACGGAAATATCTCTATCCTTCGTATTCAACTCTGTAAACAACTCAACTACTGAGAATAGATGCTCTCTCTGATCTTACATAGTTTTCACCCGGCTGCCGAGAAATTTCTAGTATACCTTCCATTTCTCGAAATTACTGAAAGGAATACACGGTTAAAGTTACATCAGATACAGTTACCTACAGGGAACAATTACTGTTATTCGATTGGTTATATACTGACCGGACCGAAATGTCGCGAAATAGTCTCCAAGTTAGGCAATTTCATGCCGAATTTGGCGAAAACATTAGTCGCCAAAATCACCGCCAGCTTGGCAATATCTCGCGAATTTAGCGAGAATTTTTTCCGGCAAAAGCTTCATCTTTTTCAACCATTTCATATTTATTTGACTGCTTATTTAGAACTATCCGCTGCGCGGCCAGCCTTCGTCTGGCTTTTAAGTGCACCAGAAAAATGCCTAAAGAGAACACCAAACATTAAATTTGAAAACTGCACAGAATTTTACTCTGCAGAACAATTTTATCGAAAAAGAAACAAACAACAACGGAAAAGAAAATTCAGTTAAAAATGCATTACATATAAAAAGCATACAACGAAATAAGCAATATCCCTTAATACAAATATTAATTATCTTAATAAATAAATTAACCAACTTCTCTTTTCAAAATCTTAAGAACTCATATGGTATAAACAGATTAAGAACTTAAACAGATTAAAAAATATCACGCAAAACTTTTTTATAATTAAAATTATATATAATTAAAACATAATATTA
>KK116251.1:643368-660720 GCA_000611955.2 Stegodyphus mimosarum | reverse complement strand
CTTTTTTAAAAGGAGTCGAAAGGATTAAAGTTCAACGTGTCCAAAAATCAAAGGAAAATAAACAGCACATTTTTTAAAATAAGTTTTTAAAAAAAAATTCCGCTGAAAAGGTGTTAAGCTCACCTTGCTAAATAAATTCGTATTTAATCCATTTATTGAAATACGAAATTTATTTTAAGATCGTAAAATAGCTAAGTGTCTACGCTTAACGACGATGTAAAAATGAAATGTATAGAGTGAAATCTCGCTTTCCTGTAGCCCATTATGTCTCAAAATGACGCGATTTGGTCACAAAATATAAAATAAAAAAAAAAAAATTCGAATTCGAATTTCGAAAAAATCGCTTCGAGGTGCACGGCTCTTGTGTAGATACTACACCTATGTACCAAATTTCGTGGCCCTGGGTCTATTAGCTTACTCGCAACACGAACGAAACACACACACACACGCACGCACACACACACACACACACATAATTAAAAAGCTTGTAAAAGCCGAATTGAAACACCTCATCTCAGTTGTTGTTGTTGTAGTTGTAGCTGTTTAAAGCGAACTGCTGTTTGTTTACTTAATGCTGTAGCGATTTCGCTGTGAGATAGAATTAGTTTATCTGTTTCGAATAATTGAGCTTTGCTAAACATTTGAGATATTGTGCGAATATCTCAGAAGAAATATTTCAACATTTTGACTTATTTCTTGTGGAAAGAATAAATTTTTGTTAACTTTTTAACGACTTGTGCATTCAATCCATAACGAACTCGTACGTTGTCAATATCGATGCCTGATTTGTAAGGTTTTAGTTAAAGTAACAAAGTTTCATTTTAATTTACCTTTTTCTATCTGTTCTTATTTCAACTTCCCGTTAGAATAAGCGCGCGTTTCAGCTTTATGCTAATTTGAAGTGGAGCCCAGTTTATATTTAAGCGAGAAGTAGGAACCTCTCAGTGTGCGAGAGCTTTTAGTCTCAGACCACTGTTACTCTATTGAACGTTCGCCTGACCAGCTATTATTTAAATTCTAAGCCGTAGCGCTGTTACGCTATTACTTATTGAAGTAATTCTAAGTGCGTTCGTATTAGTTAAATCTTGCTACGCACCATTTAGCATAGAGGCCAACCTCGCGTTCATAGCTCTGTGAGCAACAACGATTTAATTTCTATTTAGCTTTAGTTTAAATTATCTGATTGTTCAGTTTAGACCCAAGTGGCGGTCATTATTTTTCTGTATCCCTCCTGAGTTGAGAAGTGGCTGTATATAGTTTGTGGTTTAATAAAAGAGGATTTTAAATCCCTCTGAAGTGCAGTTCTTCTACCACTTAACCACAGTATTCTACCACAGAACATAGCTGCATTCAGCTCCCTGTTTCCTGACTTAAGATTTACACGAAGATGTTCGCCAAGAATATGCACCGAACACTCAGTCCTGACAGCTTTACATATTTATTTTTTTCGCTGCGTCATGTAAAAGGGAAGCTGTAAAAGGACATCTTCGCTTGTTCAAATAAATGTCGAGACATACACCTTGAGTACAAGCAAACCGCAAAAAGTTTATCATACACAGTGACAGAAAAAACGTGATTCTCCTCTTGTATTACCAAAATATCTAAACAGAGGAAGAATTTCCCAGATAATATTCGGAAAAGTAAACTACATGTGACACGAACAGAGTTAATAACAGATAAGGTTCTCTTTTTTGAACTGCAGTCTTTGAATAATTGATAAGACATTAGTTCCCTCGTGGGGAATGGGGGGAGATTCAAAGGCGTTTTGAGGATCGTACAATGATTTGGTCACGCGGGGCACTTGCAAAAGGCGATAAAAAATAATCCTGTGTGAATCGTCATGACTGAATGACATTGGATTAAAAGAATAATATTGGCGGGTTGTAATAAAGTGAATTATTGGAAAAACTATTTGAATTTTATGCGGGTAAATTGACCACCCCCTGTTTTATGGCTGGCAGTTCAACAAATAAATATATCAGTATGTTGCGTATAGGCTTTTTACCTTTCGCTGTTTGTACACACTACATACCTGTGCTTTTTCTAGTGGCACAATAATCCAGGATGGGTCATGCCTTTTGTTAAAACTTTTATTCAATCTGCATGAAAAGTTCATAGCAATAGCAATGAAGGAATGGCATATATCTAAGGAGAAGCAAGTTGCCAAGTTCATAAAGGTGCTGAGTCGTCGAATAAATATAAAGCCGACAGGGTCTACGCTAGGCCAAACTACCGGTAGCCTAGAAGCCGAGTTGAGTGACGAGCAAACTAAGAGCGCCATGTAATGTAAAAGAGTTGACTTTTTATCGCAGAGAAAAGTTCACAGCAATTAATCTGTCTATGCATATATGGATTTACTAATGAGTTGTTTACAAATTTAGACAGAGAAAGTAGTTAATACAATATACACAAGTACAATAATATATATATATATATATATAAATACATAAAAAAGTCTGAAAGGTTTCAGATTTTAAATTACGTCCAAAGGACCGCTTTTTAACGTTTTGTGTGTTACCTTTATTTATTAAATATCATGTTATTCGCACTTAAAGCATGAAATTCAGTTCAACAGCAATATCGCAAAATAATTTTAAAATGAATCATCTTTAGAATTTCTGATACACAGCTGCGCGCGCTTTAGATATAAAGGTTTTTTTTCCCGCCGTACAGTGTTGCCATAGCTCGCTTTTAAATCCTTTAAGTTTCTTCATCAAAAATTCGTTAAAGTTTTACAAAATATGAAATACACCGCTGGTCACCGTAAATGAAACATCCTGAGGGAAGCATGCGAATAACGTTAAATTTACAACATGCCTTAGCGGAGGTGAGATATGCAAATGATTAGAGTTTCAGCGCAGACGCACATCACGCGCGCCTGTGGCGCCACTTCAAAGCGCTATTTAAGGCTTGGAGTTTTCGACGATTTCAAGTTAAGCAATTGTGTTTTTCTTGTAGTTCTTTCCCCCCCCTAAAAAAACGATCCATTATGCCTCGTGGTTAACAGCAATCATCGTTTGATCAAGTATCCGAGTTCGACAGAGGAAGGGTAGTGGCTTACCGACAGTGTGAATTATCATTCAGGGAAATCCGTAGTCGTGTTGAACGAAACCAAACAACTGTAATGCGGATATGTGACCGTTGGATGCAGGAGGGTACGACGGACCTACGTGTTCGATCGCATCCACCTCGGTGCACCACTTCACCTGATGACAGGTACATCACGAACCACAGCACAGCACATTCAGTCTGTAACGCATCATCCAGTGTCTACGCGTACCATTCGACGCCGTTTACAGCAGAGCGGTCTGTCCGCAAGACGCCCATTGCTTCGTCTACCCTTGACGCAGAACCACAGACGTCTCCGCCGCCAATGGTGCGATGAAAGAAGGATGTGGACGGCAAAATGGAATGAATGACGTGGACGGCAGAATGGAATGAAATTGTCTTTACTAACGAGTCACGCTTCTGTTTGCAACACCACGATGGTCGGATTCGAGTCTGAAGACACCGTGGAGAGAAGATGCTGAACAGCTGCGTTATGCACCGCCACACTGATCATGCACCGAGTATTATGGTATGGGGCGGTATTGGATATCACTCTCGCACTCCTCTAGTACGCATTGCCGGTACTTTAAACAGCCAGTTTACATCTCCGAGGTGTTGGAGCCAGTTGTCCTTCCTTACCTTCAGGGCTTGCCCACAGCAATATTTCAACAGGATAATGCGCGATCAAACGTGCACGCATTGTCTAAGGGTTCTTCGTCAATCGCCAGATTGAACTGCTTCCCTGGCCGGCTCGCTCTCCGGATCTTTCGCCGACAGAAAACATGTGGTCCATGGTTGCTGAACGATTGACCCAGATTAAATCCCAAGCTGCCACAATAGATCAGCTTTGGCAACGTGTGGAAGCTGAACAGAGTCTCTTTGAATCAATGCCGAGGCGTGTGGCAGTGATAATCTCCAGCAATGGCCGCTACTCTGGCTATTGATTCTGGAAGGAACCACACTTCACAGAAGTCTATAAATTTAATCATTTGATACTTGGTCAACGTGTTATTTACTAAATAAATTTTGGTGTGATATCTCTTGTCTTTGTTGGCGTTGCAATTTCTGTGGCCAGCAGTGTAGATAATAAAACAAATTCCAAATTCGGTCTTCCAGATACGCATATTCTAGTGGAAACGTACGTTATTCAAAATTGAATGGCTCTAGGTACCGTTGTTTTATCACATTTGGAGAAATATACATACATTTAGGCAGATTGTTCATTATTTAATTTCTTTAAAAATAATACAGGGATGCAATATTTCGTGGCAACAATTTGAAAAGTGATTCAGACTTTTAATGTTTTCGACGCAAAATCGCAAAACGAAAACAATAGTCCTTCGGGGACAAAGCCCCTTTAAACTAACAATATAGAAATATAAGCTATATTCATAAAATTATTTTTCTGCTTATTAATTATTATCATTATATTGTTTTTCTGGTTGATTTAGTATTTTATTCTTTTTGTTTTCATTATTTTTTGCGTCATATATATGTTTTTTTTAAACAACATAAACATAAAAAAAACACAAGTATACACAACAGTACATTAGTCAGAAAGCACGGGAAGGTATCTTAACACTGCTAAAGGCCTTTTCCTGTTTACATCGCTATTAAAATCATTATTGGGAATTTGAATGGATGGCTTCTGGACTGTATGCAAGTTGTCAAAGAATGTTTTGGCTAGTTTGGCAAGCTTGAAATTCAAGTATTTTGAATTCACGGTGAATTCCCGAGTTTCTAATAAACCAAAGACAAATAACGAAGTATAACGTTTTGAACCGTTTGAATTCTGTTAATGGAGGTAATGCAGGCATTGTCCCAGACGAGACAGGCATAAGAGAGCATAGAACGCAAGATAGTCTAGGAAATCAGTAATTTGTTATCAGTAGATAAAACACTGTTCCTAGCAATTAATGGGGCAAGTGTACGTTTACTTGGATAAAATATGTATAATGTGTGTTGACCAGGTGAGTCGATAGTCTAGAATAACGCCTAGGTAGCGGGTCTGCTTAGTCCAGGGATTAGGTGTTCCAAGCATTTGGAGTTGCGGATTTCTATCAAGCCCACTTTTTCTGGGCCTTCTTCCAACTCTTTTATGGCTAACAAAGACAGTATAGTTCGATCGCCTCATCCGCGACGATGAGCGCAAAGACGCATGCGCCATTTGGACCGAATTATTCTCAAAATAGGGTGGAAGGACGGAGACTTTCTTGCAATCCAGCATATACTAGATACTGTCTTTCCGCAGACCTTAGACTATCAACTTTGCGAGAGGTCTTCGACCGGTGAGGGCCTTTATTATTGTTTCCTTGTCGGATAATGCAATTTTTGAAGAAAGAAGTTCCTGAGTGAACAGGAGATACATAGCCGCTATAAGGGCGTCTTGAAGTCTTTCCTAATAGGAAAAAAGAAAATTAGTAAGTGTGGCTCGAAGAGCCACGGAAAGGCTTAAGCAAAGAACATGTACTGTTAAGAAGGAAAACTTCGCAGAAGCAGAAGTGGCTCCCTTCCAACGAAAAGGGAAACAACTGCGCATGCGTGAAATATCTGTCGCCAGAAAGCGCCAAAGCTCGAAGCTGATTGTCGAAGTTGGTTTGGACAGGTTCGACCGTTACGTTTAGCAAGAGTTTAAACAAAGAATAGGTTCTTTGGTTTCAAGTAGCGATATGGACAATGGAAGCTCAACAGCCAGTGAAAGTGAAACGTCACCTAATATTTCATCATTTCCGAGTTTAAATTATCGTGACAAGTCAAAGAACGATTCATCTTAACCCGTGTTCCTCAATTTCCTATACACGTCGCGGAGGGGAAAAATGTCGGCTCGGTACCAAAGAACCGGCACATCACTGAGGGGAAATTCTCGCCAACAGATTCCGTCACCAAATCCCTTGGCGAATGTTCCCTTTTCTTTGTAGCGGCGTTGCAGACAAAGTGGTTTACATTACGTCTATGGAGCCTTTCCTTCTTTACATAGAGGTTCTTTGGCTTAAGTCCTGAGCAACAGAAGTGGGCTTCTGTAGCGCCATCTATCTTCAAAGGTAGAAGTTGTCATCGGATGTTGTTGCAACTGTGCTGTCGTCTAGTGGCCGTGAGTCAAGTGATGGTTTAATTATCTTTTGCAAATTTTATCAAAGTCATTGCTGCCTGAAATCCTACCTTTAACTTATCTGTAGCAGATCTGGAATTCTCGATTCATTCAATTAATGGGATTACTTTTCTTAGAAAGTTCTGAATTTTTTCATCAATAAGCCAGGAGAGGAAGTCGTCAATCTCATTTGGTGGTTGCTTCAATTTTTCCATTAACGTTTTCGCTGTAGGAGATTCTATCCTGGTCTTGCTTTTTCGGTTCCTGTTTAAAGTTAGATAGGTTCGGGAAAAGTTTCGAGTTCATGTTCGGAATTTTCTGTTCTGGAATTTTCTGCTGGGGGCTCGAACTTCTCTTTTCAAATCTTCTACGGTAGCGCTACAACCACGATAGCTACTTACGTGCTCGCCACAGCAGAAAATGCATTTTGGTTTTTCATCTTGTTTTAGCTGACATAAATTGCTTCTGTGCTAATCACCACATTTCACACATCTTTCAGGTTTGTTGCAACATATTTGTGAGTGTCCAAACTCCTGGCAGTGGAAGCACTGCATGGGGAGTTTTCTTGGGTTAAACTTCTCGATGGTGACATTAAAACTGAATACTTTATTCAGTATGAGATCAGAAGAGAAGACTCACATGACCTTTAACGTCGCAGAAAGTAATAACGCCCCTTTTGGACGAGCCTATGTGTTTTGGCAGAATGCCAGTCAATGTTGCGTTAGAGACGGTCGAACTATACCTGTTTAGAAACACCTGACCTCTTAACGGAACATTACACATTTCTAGGATCGCCAGTACAGAAATTATGATGAAATTGCTAACATCGAAGTCTGCTATAAGACCTCCTCTGAATTCATATTATTATGTTTACCATTTATGAATTATTTTGCTAGAAAAAGTATAATCATATCATGAATCTCTTACATAAGAGTCTTACACAATGCCATTTGCATTAAAAGTCTTCACAATATATTGTTGTTTTTTACCCTTAACTTTTGACAACGGTTTAAACATTCATAATCTTATACTATATCTTTCGCTATCGCTATAGTGGCAAAAATCTACAAATCGCAACTTTTCTGAAATTAGGACATTTGCGCGTACGAAACGTCTTGTCATTGCCATTTCGACACATAAATAAGTTTTCGAGAGACTATATCATATCAGTAAGATAATCCAAGGTCAGGGATATATTCAAACAATCACAACTCAGTCAACATAAATAAGATATAGATAAAGACAGAGATTAAGAAATACAGATCAATAAACATTAAGAAATATAGATCTACGTTGAGACATTCCGTGAAAAATTATGTAAGGTTTGTCGATAGATTTGAAATTTCTCCCTTCCCTTTTAAAATTTGAAAATACTAAAACTTTAAGACTATTTCTCAACTCCATGCGTGTACAAGGCAATTCCATGGAATATGAATTCATCACAAGCAACTGACACTTTGATAAAAGTTTCTTTTCATCAGAAGGAAAAGTTTGAAACGGGGAAAAAAACGACCCCTAACCTAGATGCGTAGCACAATTACTAATCGTGTAGAATCATTAGGTTTTTCTTTTGTAGCAGGTGACATGAAGAATGAGGAATGCCCTCGCCGAGATTCGAACCTAGACCTTTCGAATACGCGCATAGTGTGCTACCGTTATACCACGAAGGCATGCTGGAAGAAGGAAGAAAATACCTCATATACGCTTCCTTTTAAAGGGCGACTGGGGATTAGGGGACCAAATCGCCAGATCCTGGTGGTGGCAAACTACTGTCCACCACCTTTTAGTTCGGGCACCACTGTAGATGTATTAGGTTATTCTGAAGCAGGAGGTATGAGAAATGAGCAATGCCCTCGCCAGGACTTGAACCTGGACCTCTCGAATACACGTCGAGTGGGCTACCGTTACACCACAAAGGCATGCTGGACCCACTACAGAGATTATTATATTCATTTACAGATTCTCTCAGAGCCCAGAAACTTGATGAACATGGTAACCATTTACACCAGTGTGGAAGGGCCTGCAAGTATGGGTGTCTGAATGCAATAATTCCTTATAAAGTATCTCCAGGATACAGATGTTTATCCAAAAGGATTGGATGGTGTCTTTGTACACTACAAGAATAAGATTGCTGATGGTTTCGTGTGGGTCTCTTACAGTGGACTATAAAAAGCCCCATGCGGCGGATGGCAGGCCTCACTTTGAGTATGTATGCAGTAGTTATTTTGTAACTTCAAAATACCTGGGACTTAAATTTCTGCCACTTGAAGGTTTTCTTTTCAGTGCTGACGCCAGAAACATTTTGAAAGAACTTTTTCCAAAATGTTTCTTTGTCGTATCACGTTATATCCGAAACTGCCATATTACGTTATTCTACAACAGGGATTCTCGACTACTGTGCCGCCAAATTGGCCAAATTTTAGAAATGTATATATAGTAAAAATTATAATGGGTTTAATCCTAGTATACGGCAAAGCTGTATGTAAGTAAAGCGTCGGCACTCCCATACTATAACATGACGCCAAATTGCAGCGCCAATTCACTGCAGTGGTGGCGATGTAAACTAAATCTCTTCCCCTCCTCCCTTCCCCTGCAGTAACGTCATGGAGGTTGGAAGTAAGATGGAGAGGCCGCAATGAGTTTTGACACGATTGGATGTAAATATTTTGCAATTGCGTCGTAATTATATATATAAATGCATATATTTTCTATTTGTACAGTATTTCAGAGTCCTAAGTATACGAAAAGAATACATTTTTAAGCAAAGTTTATTGTTATTAACATTAAAATTATGCATTATTTCTTCTCCACTTACAGAGCTTCTACCTAAAATACTTTCTCAAATATGACATGATTTTTTTTAGCTTCTGAGGCATCTTTCAATTAAGTCAATTTGTAATTAATGCTCAGTTCGGTCCATTTCAAATTAGCGCTCTTTTTATTTTAATAGTGAAATACATTAAATAGTACATAACTTTCTCTGAATATTTCTGAAAGGGAATAAAAAAAAAGATTTTTAAAAATATTATTTAAAACTTGTACCTGCGTTATTATAAAATATAGGGGAATAATTCTTTTAATTATCAGATTTTTTTACCTTTAATTTCAACAATACATATCCTAAAACTCGTCTTTATTACTTCCTTAAAACTCTTCTTTATTACGTCCTTAAGTACGCATCGTCTCAAGGAAACGTGTAGAAATGTTTTCC
This sequence comes from Stegodyphus mimosarum, assembly GCA_000611955.2. NCBI lineage: Eukaryota > Metazoa > Arthropoda > Arachnida > Araneae > Eresidae > Stegodyphus > Stegodyphus mimosarum. The sequence goes on along the minus strand of KK116251.1, from coordinate 651,373 downwards.
ATCAGATTTCGACGAAATCTTACTCTTGCAATCCTTAATCCGCAGTATCGATACGCCATTAGAGAATATTAAAAAAATTGGTTCTGAAAAGAGTCTTTTGTAATTAAAAAGTAAAAAATTAATAAGTTATAAATAACACAACCAAAGCACTTTAGAAGCTAACAAGATTTCGGTAGAATCACACAAACAACCAAATCAAAACAACCAATGACTGAAAAGAAAAGGAGCATGCGCAGTTTTACTGATTGTATTTCCACATCGCCACCGCTACTGTATTTCCACATCGCCACCGCTACGAGCGCTGCGGTCGTTACGAAGCGCAATTTCTCCCATTGAAGTGTCGAGGCTTTACTTACATACAGTTTTGGTATACGGTACACATAAGAATTGGCGAAATTCGGTTTTTAAGACATTAATAAGCGCGCCAATTGTGGTATCCAAGCCGATTTTGGTGCTCTGGAGGAGAGCGCATTTCGGAGCATTTTCGCGCATGTTCAGAACATAATTTAAATTAAGAAGTTCTGATGGGTGTGCAGGTGGGAGAATATCTTACTTATCAGGCATTTTTGTTATTTTTAATAACATAAATTCAAGTATACAAGGTCCGAAAGAAAATGTATTATACTCAACAGATAAACTGGTGGGATTCGAAACGCAAATAACTTTATGGAAGAATAAAGCTCAGGAAGGCAATTTGGAAAAGTTTGAGTCAGTCCCCAAAGATTTTAATAAAATTAGTAATGTTATTCATAAAATTGTTGTTGACCCTTTGGCAACATTGGAGGAGAGAATTATTCATTATTTCTCAAATTTAGATGTAAAAAAAATTTGATTGGGTTCGTAATACGTTTGTGAAAGCGAAAAATTCTATATTTGAATGAAGAAGAACTAATTTCGCTTTCTAATAATTGAGATTTGATTTTAAAATATTCAGAAGAAGCAATTAAGCCATTTTGGATTAACGTTAGATGCGATTATTCCATGCCGGCCAAAAAAGCTTTTAAAATATTATTACAATTTTCCACATCTTATTTGTGTGAATTCGGAATATCAGTATTAAACAACCTAAAAACGAGACTTTTAAATGTAGAAGACGATATGAGAGTAGCATTCTCCTTTTTACGACGGAATGTAAATGAAATTACCAAAAAACTTCAAGCTCAAATTTCTCATTAAATGTATTGTTATTATTAACTTAAAATTATACCCTTAATTAATGTACTGTTGTGTTTTTTAGTAGGTATTATTTGATTTTGCATTCAAAATTATTATCGTAAACTATTTTACACAGTGTATTATAGGTAAACAACTTTTAAACTATCTTTTTCTTTGTGTGCCGCCAAATTTTGCAATCGTTAAAAGTGTGCCGCGACAAAAAAAAAAAAAGTTGAGGAGAATCACTGCTTTAAAGCATATGCACTCTTAGACAAAAAAAAAAAAAAAAAAAATAAAAAAAAACTCACCACGACGCACCGAGAAAATATAAAGCAAATTGGAAACAAATTCATTTGACGGAAAATACAAAATTTTACATTTTTCCTGCCAATGAACGAACGGTTGTCGCTACAGCGCATCTGATCTACGCAACTGGCAGGATATTTAAGAGGCGAAATTACGATTCCAGGTCATAAATTCTTCACGAATTTATTCCGTATACTCTAGTAGACAGTAACTATGCCTCGCATACAGGTGCGCGAACGATATGCGCAGATGTCAGAATTTGAGAGAGGTCGTGTAGTTGGGCCCAAAGAAACCGGTTTGTCTTATCGGCGATAGCTCGACATTTGAGCAGGAGCGATGCCACTATTAGACGATGTTGACAGGAATGGGTCAACCATGGCCGCACACAGTGTCAAGAAGGAAGCGGTAGGCCCAGAGAAACGACAGAACGTGAAGACCCAGCAATCGTCAGAGCGCCACTCACAGCCCCAGATGCACCATTATCATTGATCGTACGTGCAACTAGTGCTTCAGTGACCGCAAGGACCATTCATTGACGGCTCACAGAAAGGGGGTTGAGGTCACGGCGCCCCTTGCGCCGACTATCATTGACCTCTGTACAACGCCAAGCCCGTTTGCAGTGGTATCGGGCTCATTCTCACTGGAATGTCACTGCCTATAGTAGAATAGTCTTCAGTGATGAGTCCCGCTTTGAACTGAGCTCCGATGACCAGCGAAGGCGAATCTGGAGACGCCCCGGACAGCGGTGTGATACCAACCTGACTGTCTTCCGGCAAACAGGCCAACAACCAGGGGTGATGGTCTGGGGTGCCACTTCATTTCATAGTAGGACCCCTTTGGTTGTCATCCGTCGCAACCTTACAGCACAGCGGTACATCGACGAAGTTCTAAGGCCCATTGTGTTGCCCTTCATGTCACGCCACCATGGGCTTACACATTTCAGCAAGATAATGCCCTGCCCCACACTGCACATGTTTCTACTGCTTGCCGTAGTGCTTGCCGAACATTTCCTTGGCCAGCAATGTCGCCGGATCTCTCTCCTATTGAGCACGGGGGGCCTATTATGGGCAGGGCCCTCCAACCAGCTCGGGATGTTGACGTTCTAACGCGCCAGTTGGAAAGAATTTGGCACGATATCCCTCAGGAGGTCATCCGCAACCTCTATCAATCGATGCCAAGCCGAATAACTGCTTGCATAAGGGCCAGAGGTGGACAAACGCGTTACTGACTTTTTCACTTTGTGAAGTTCTATCACTTCAATAAATCATCCAATTTTTCTCAAACTGTAATTATTTGTTTTTCTGTAAAAGTACATCACTTCTACCGATTTTCGTCCCATTCTGATAACTCCTTCTTGGTGCGTCGTTTTTTTTTCGTCTAAGAGTGTATTTTCCTCCACAAAGATGAGATATCTAATTTGTTATCCACATGATTGGCAGGTGTCAGTGTTGCCATTCAGTTAACAATAAAAGCATCGGAATTTCCAACGACGATTACCTTGTAACTTTCAAGGCTTATTAATGTGAATGAAAACGACAAGTGTAAAGTTTGTCTATTTTCTTTCGGCCATAGCTTTCAGAGCAGGACACTAAAATGCCACAACTACGCCTTCAGTGTTTGCATCTATAAATTAGCAAATGTAACATGTCTGCGAGTATACCACTGTGAAATTAAGTTTTTTTTTTTCCGGGTAGCTTAATTGTCGAACCACTGTTACTATTGTTTGAATACTGTCTTACAGAACATAGGCATGTTCGACAGCTAACAACAAGCTAACAAGCAGGCTAACAGCATCCAAGCTAACAAGCAATGTTGGTAGGGATAAGTTGGTAGGAATAAGCCTTCATTCGCCTAATTGTCGATGCCAGAGTATTTAAATTTGGTAGCGCGCTTGAAGTAATGCAAATTCTACCTTCAGGAGAAAACGTTTAAATACAGAGTTCTAGAAGGGAAAGTTAGAGAGTGTGGGCGAAATCTGTGCTTTTGTAGCGTGGGCTTCTGCTTTGCATTTATTGCTGGTTAACATGGCGTAACGGCTGTTACCTTGCTGCCACTAAATATTCGACGCTGTTTTAGGAAACAGGATAGTCTGGGCCCTGCAGCGTAATTCTACTACTAGTTAACATCTACGAATTTTTAGTTTAGTTCTTGTTATTTGAGTTACCGCCCGAGTGAGGCGTAGTGTGTTTTGAAAGAGGTAATAAAGTGTTCTTTTTACCCTTCTCTTGTGGTTTTATACACGTATTTCAGCTGTTACATTAGAAGATGTACCAGAGGGTCTTACAACTTTTTGTTTTTGTTTTGCTTTAGTTGATTAGGACAAAGCACATTAAGGTTATTTGCCTAAGGGAAAGATTGCCTTTTCTAAAGGAAACTGGCTCGTACACAAGTTACACCGAGGTAAAACCACGAAAACGTCCATGCAGCTAGCCCGTTCGCTTGGAATCGAAACCGGGTCAGAACTACCAGTATTCGGGGATTTTACCGCTCGGCCTCTGGTGAACTCCTAATATATATCTATGGAAATGCACAGGTACCGGTCTTGTTTCAACTGTAAGACGTTCCGTAGTGACTGAGTTCCCATAGAACGATGACCTAATTCCCACATGCACCAAGGTGACTGAATTCTCTACGGTGACTAATCAGAACTAATGATGCAGTGTTATTCACCGGCCTTTCACTCTTCTAGCAAACGGTTTTTTTGGGAAAAACAATTGAAGAACGTTTGCAAAAATTTACTGCCATTCTTGTATAACTAAATGAATGTTTAGAAAAATAAATTTTCACGTTTTTTTTTCCTTATTGCCCACTTCCTTATCAGTGCCTCCTTACAGCCTCTCGGATCAGTAACCCGATCCCCCTTAGATATCCTCAGCGAGATATCCTCAGCGCTCACCGAAGTGGGGTGGTATCGTCCTCGTTAGTAAATGCAGATAGATATACACAATTATTTTTCAACAAGATCTTCCGAACGTATTCGTAAGAACCCTGAAAAAAAAAGTGCGTGTAGATTTCATTATGTTCATATTTATTAATTATTATTTTTACTTCGAAAATTATTCCTAATGGTTTATGCATCTCCATTTATGTTGTTTCGATTCCGCCTAGACCACCCCTGTTGCCATCCGTCTCAATTACAGGGAAGTGCAGTTATAAGTGTTGACGCATCAGTGAAAAACCTCCGTCTACTTTCACCTGCATTTTAGCATCACTAAAATAAGCAAACAGTAATCAGTGATGGGGATTTGACCTATGATAACCAGCTATAAACTACATTACTCGTGATTTAATTTGAGAGCGGTATTTACAAAAAGTTAGGGGTTGTAAATAAAATTTAAAAATATGGTTAAAAAATTTAAATCGGAAAATGTAGGAAAAAAACTGTTTTATGTGTTTTTTTTAACGTTTTAATGTTTTGCTAGAAGAAATGATTGAATAAGTGTCTACACGTGGCGGTAAACGTTGCTTTTAATCAGAACTTGATGAGACATGAATTTCAAAATAAAGTGCAATACAAACTTAAATTGGTGTCAGTTTTATTGCGTTGGCAACTAAGTAATTACGGATTTCACTCATAGACGGCTTCAGTTGAATTTTTAGGTTTGCAGACGTACTACAAATGTAAAACACATTATGTTCTTTGATAGTTGGCAATTCAGCTGTGAATCAGTAAAAAACGTTTTTTGATCGGTTGCGTAGTTTTCGTTTGACGTTCGTTGAAAAAGGGAAAATAAAAAGAACATTTTCGTCATATTTTGCTATTTTATTTCCGCAAAGGGAAAAATACATCGCAAGCTCATAAAAAGTTATGTGCTGTTTATGGTGACGAAGCCTTAAAAGAACAGCAGTGTCAAAATTGGTTTGCCAAATTTCGTTCTGGTGATTTTTCACTCAAAGATGAAAAACGCTCTGGTCCTCCAGTTGAAGTTGATGACGACCTAATCGAAGCAATAATCGATTCGGATCGTCACAGTACAACACGTGAGATTGCAGAGAAGCTTCATGTATCACATACATGCATTGAAAATCACTTAAAACAACTTGGCTATGTTCAAAAACTCGATACATGGGTTCCTCACGAACTGAAAGAAACGCATTTAACGCAACGCATTAACAGCTGCGATTTGCTAAAGAAACGTAATGAAAATGATCCATTTTTAAAACGACTGATAACTGGCGATGAAAAATGGGTTGTTTACAACAATATCAAGCGGAAAAGATCGTGGAGCAGGCCAGGTGAACCAACTCAAACAACATCAAAAGCTGATATTCATCAAAAGAAGGTTTTGTTATCAGTTTGGTGGGATTACAAAGGAATTGTCTACTTTGAACTCTTACCACCCAACCGAACGATCAATTCTGATGTCTACATTGAACAACTAACGAAATTAAACAATGCAGTTGAAGAAAAGCGGCCCGAATTGACAAATCGAAAAGGTGTTGTATTCCATCATGACAATGCAAGGCCACACACATCTTTGGTCGCTCGGCAAAAATTATTGGAGCTTGGTTGGGATGTTTTGCCACATCCACCATATAGTCCTGACTTTGCACCATCTGATTACTTTTTGTTTCGATCTTTACAAAACTCCTTGAATGGTAAAAATTTCAATAATGATGATGATGTCAAATCGCACCTGATTCAGGTTTTTGCTAATAAAAACCAGACGTTTTATGAACGTGGGATTATGATGCTGCCTGAAAGATGGCAAAAGCTCATTGATCAAAATGGGCAATACATTACACAATAAAGTTATTTAGTTCCATGAAAAAATTGTCTTTGATTTTCTAAAAAAAATCCGGAATTACTTAGTTGCCAACTCAATATAATAATATCAATATTAATGCATTTGCAAACTGAAAACTTCAAATGACAATCTAACGTCATAAAGCTGAATTTACCATTAACTTTTTTTAATTTAATTTTCAGAATAAAAATAATATACAGTATTGTTCCCATTGAACAATACTAAATCTTCTTATTCAGTAAAATTAAACTTTACCGGAAGCACAATTTCAATTTTCAAATTTCCAGCGTTTGTTAGTGACCTTTTTTTTGCGGGGTGGGGGTGGGATATAGAATACTACAAAAAAAAGAGGAAATATCAAACTATATAAGCGTATAGCAGCATAAAAAGAAAAAAACAGATAAAATTATTATGTAAAAATTTCAGTTTATAGTCCGACAATCGAGGAAGTCATCATTAAAATTTCAACATTTTGTTAGAAATATTTGAAAATTTTTAAACTTAAAAAAAATTCCACTCTTGTCGTCGTAAGTTGATTCGAATTTAACATTTAAAGAAATTTTAAGTATTAGCAATTATCCTACTAGTTTAAGAATTAATTCCCAGAAATTTTAAATACCATATATACAAATAAAAATAAAAATCTGAAAGGTTTCAGATTTTTAACGGTCGCCCAGAAGGTTCTGTTAAGATTTTTTACGCTGTCGCTGAGCTCGCAGGTTACAAATCTGCTGTTACACTCATTCCCACTAACCCTCCTTTTTTGTTGTCATTTTAGCTTTATTATCAAGCATAATTTTCGTTGCACTTATGCCGTATACAATTCAATAGCAAAATTATGCACAGCAGTATATATTTAGAATTCTCGATGCAGTGTTAAGTGTTCGCATACTTTTTTCTGTCTTTTTCAGTCTTTGCTCAGTTTACAATATCAATGTTCAGTTTTCTTACAAACATGGCTGTACAAAACTTTGGTTGCCATTTTATTGTTAAGGTGTCCTGTCTTTACGTTATTTATTAAATATCACATTCCTGGCGTTTACGTCACATAAAATCCGATTCAACAGCAAAATCACAGACTATTTAAAAACAGCATATCTTTAGAATTTGCGATAGACGATCTCGCGCTAGAAATAAAAATGTTTTATTCCATAAAATGTTGCTTCTGCTTGCTTTGAAATTGTCGAGTTTGTTAATAAAAATTCATTAAAATTTTACAAAATATGAGATAGTTAATGAAATAAATTCGAAATTCAAAATTCGCGCTTCCAGATGCCCATGTTCGGGTAGAGGACTACGTTGTTCAAAATCCGATGGCTCTATGTACCGTTGTTTTTGCACAGTGCGAGAAACACGCATACATTCAGGCATATTCTTCATCATTAAATTTCTTTAAATATAATGCAGTGCTCTAATATTTGGTGGCAACAATTTAAAAAGTGATACAACGCATTTAAGTGTTTTGATGCAAAATGACACTTCGAGACTCCCACTGGAGACTAACGCATCTTTTGGGCTAAAAATTATAACTCACTCAACTCAAACCGATATTCGGCAAATAGTCGGAAAAAACACTTAAGCATAGAGTTTGAAGCAAAACGTTAATCACCGTCTGAATCATGTATTTAAAACGAGTTAAAAAACCAAATGTAACTAACCAAAATTAATAACCATAAAACCAAATTTAAAACGAGTTAAAAAACCAAATGTACGGAAAAATTTCTTATATTACTTCTCTACAACTTATCGTCTCATAGTGACTTCATCACCTTTATTTGATAAAGGGGGAAAAAAGT
>KK116251.1:618799-643325 GCA_000611955.2 Stegodyphus mimosarum | reverse complement strand
AAAAAAAAAAAAAAAAAAAAAAAAAAAAAAAACCTTAAATATTTAAGACGTAACTGTGCATTTATTTTAGCTTAGAACAAATATTTCCCTCAAATTTAAGTATTATTTATTTATTAGCGCAAAGGGCGTTTGCCCAAAAGTGCTATTAATGTAATTTCGTTTTCGCATTTTCCGTTGGTTCACTATAAACGAAGTTTCACTTTTAAAATTATTGTCACCAAATATTAGAGCTCTGAATTAAAGAAATTAAATAATATAGAATCTACATGAACGTATATATGTTTCTCACATTGTGAAAATACAACGGTATCTACAGACATCCAATTTTGAATAACGTAGTGCTCCACTCGAATATGGGCATCTGGAAGCCCAAATTTGGAGTTTGTTTTATTATCTATTTCATATTTTATACAACTTTAACGAATTTTTTATTTACAAACTTAACTATTTCAAAGCGATCAATGGCAACACTGTCGGAAATTCTAGAGATATGCTCTTTCTAAATTGTTTTATGATACTGCTATTGAATTGAATTTTACGGTTTAAGTGCGAAGAACATGATATTTAGTAACAAAGGTAACATACAAAACGTTAAAAAACGTCCCTTTCGGCGTAATATAAAATCTGAAAGCTTTGGCAGGTATTTATTTATTTATTTTCATCGGCATGCCATATTGACTAACCTAAAACAATAGACACTTCAGAAGGTGTTTTGCTTCAAGGTGTTGAAAATATACAGAGGCTGTTCGCACGTTTTTTAGACGATTTTGGTAAGCGGTAATAAAAATCGTTTCCTGCAAAAGAAGTAATTGCAATTGTACTATGTTTTTAAAAGTCAAAATTATCGTCTGTGGCTTGGAAAGTTTTGTTTTTATTCAAAATGGCGAATTTAACAAAGCAGTGGTTCGAAGGCTACATTTACGCTCTTTCCGAAGAGAAATATGCATACTCCGTTATCCAAAAACGATGTGAGAGTCATGGTTTTGTGATATCTAAAGCGTCGATAGGTAATATCATCAACAAGAAAGGAAAAAAACGTCCAATTGGAACCTCAAGTGGGACAAAAATTCCAAACAAGTACCCAAGGAAAAAACGGACATCTTCGACTATTGCAAAGGTACGTTGTTTAATGTTAAAAGAAAATCCCCATAGTCAAAGGACAGTTGCAAAATCATTAAAATGCTCGGTGTCCACTGTAAACAAAATGATAAACGTTGATTTAAATCTTAAGAAAGCGAAAAAACGCAATGTGCATCGTCTTCTTCCAAAGCATATCGCTCGACGCAGGACACGCTGCAGAATTCTCTATGAGAAACACTTATCCGAAGAAAAATGGAAAACAGTTGTCATTATAGATGAAGCGTGGGTGTATTCAAATGATTGTAACAAAAAAAAGAACCATTTATTATCTTAAAAGGGGAGAAAAAAAATTAAGTACATGGTTCAAAGAATCGAAAAAAAGTTTTTCTAAGGGATTTATGATTGTTGCTGATTTTTCTTATAATGGCAAGTTAAAAATAAAGACAGTGCAAAAAAAATATCAAGATTAACTCCAAATACTATCAGGAACATATTTGATCGCCAATTTTTCCGAATGAAATACCATCGCTTTACCCACAGTGCCATCCATCCGTGAGACTCCATCATGACAAAACTAGCAGTCACACATCAAAATCCACTGTAAATTTCCTAAAAGAAATGGAACAAAAAACTGGTATCAAGGCCGTACCCTTCACTGATATCCCTACTAAATCTCCCGATCTGTCGCCTATGGAGTTTTGTGCTTTCGGACTTTTAAAAACTGCATTATCCAAACGTTGTCCCCAAACCCTAACAGGACTCTGGAAAGCTGTTCGGGAGGAATGGGATAGAATACCTCTTCTGACACTTCAAAATGCATTATTATCCTGGAAATTGCGGTGTCGAAAGATAGTTCAGAATAAGAGATGTCAAGTAGAACATTTAAAACACAAGAATTTTATGTAATTTAGTTTTGTGAATACAATATACATCGTCTAAAAAATGTGCGAACAGCCTCTGTATAGGGGAAAAAACACAGAAACTTATAATCTATTCATAAAATTTCATCGTCGTCAGTGATTTTTATTTTTTCTCGATGCAGGCTGTACAGAACACAAAGGAAGTGGAGTCAGAAATTTTGCATTGAACTTATTATAAGAATGCCTATAATAGGCTGACACCTTTGACACTCATCGTATAAAAATGAGGTTAATTTACACGTGGATATCATATATTCATTCATTCCGATAGTGATAAAGTTTAAATGCATTGTATCCTGTTGGCGTTCGTATCTAGGCATAGCTTTTATTATAAAATACACTTTTGGCACTAATTTAAATGCATTTTGAAACACTGCCTAATAAAACACAATATAATAGATGAAGATGATTTGGCTGTCAAAAAATAACCATAAAAAAGACCGAAACTTTTTTTTTCCCACTCTTTCAGATAGCGATATTTACATACAGTTCATCGAATTCAACGACCTAGAAATTATGCAAGGCATATTTAATTGAATTATTTTATAACCACTGGAAAGTTTCGGGTGAAGGGTTGTGAATAATACAAGTTTTTGCTTTATATATTTGATATCATTTTTTATCTGCAAAAGTGGAACAAGGCTTGAAAAAATTACGAATGTCGTATTATATTATCATCAAATGTGCACCGTACCATGCAATTATTTTGTTAAAAAAAGGGTTTTAGATGTTTCGTTATTGTGGATTATTATAAAAACACAAAAAATAAATTATTTATGCGTTACTAATTCTTTAAATTAGTAGATAAAAGGATTAATATTGTAAAATTTGAAATTAGAATTCTATTCTTCAACCACTTTTATGTATGTAAGAACACTTGGGTGTACACTTTACAAACATCCATGCCTTCTCCGGGATTCGAACCCGAACCCTTCGGCATGGCAGTCAGGGACACTAACCACTATACCGTTTGGGCGGCACACTTGGGTGTACATAAGTTTGGTGTACATAAGTGATGTAGTTTGCTGTTGTATGAGGTATTTCTTCCGCCTTCGTGATGCAATGGTCAGCACACTCGGCGCGTATTCGAGAGGTCCGAGGTTCGAGTTCCGGAGAGAGGTTATTGTTCATTTTTCACGTCTTCTGCTTCCAAAATAACCTAATGTATCTACAGTTGATGATGATAGTATGAAATTATGACTGTTAAATACATTGTTTTATTATTCGTACAGTGTTCTTGTGTACATAGCTATACTGGCTTCAGGTATTCCATGGTTAAAAAGTGTACGTTAACATATTTATAGCTTTATAACATGTGATTGAAAAGAAACGGTGGACAACATGTTAGCTGTACACTGTCAAGCATGAAAAGATTGAGGATTATGCTGTCAAACTAGATTAAGAATTTTAGAAGTTGCAGCTGATTTCTGAATGAAAGGATAGCTTATCGCTTTATTGCTATTGGTTTAAGTAAAATGTTGATTTGATTCTAATTGGATAAAAAAGTTTGCTGTTTATTTTCGTCGTTACCCAAGTAGCATTGTATATAAATCGCATAAATATTTTTATGTTCTAAATGCTAAAATCAGAGTTCATTTTAAAACATTATGACCTTTTAGCCCAAAGTGCGTTAGCTGGGCTATTAATTTCGTTTTGGCATTTTGCGTCGATTCTCTTTCTGCGTTGATTCATTTTTTTCAACTGTTGCCACCAAATATTATCGTCCTGTATTATATTTAAAGAAATTGAATAATGAAGAATCTGCATAAATGTGCGTGTTTTTCTCGCATTGTGATAAAACAACGATATGACCTTTTAGCCCAAAGTGCGTTAGCTGGGCTATTAATTTCGTTTTGGCATTTTGCGTCGATTCTCTTTCTGCGTTGATTCATTTTTTTCAACTGTTGCCACCAAATATTATCGTCCTGTATTATATTTAAAGAAATTGAATAATGAAGAATCTGCATAAATGTATGTATGTTTCTCGCATTGTGATAAAACAACGGTACCTAGAGCCATCAAATTTTGAATCACGTATGTCTCCACCCAAAAATCGGCATCTGGAAGCTAAAATTTAGTATTTACTATCTATTTCATATTTTGTAAAGCATTTATGAGTTTTTTATTAAGAAAATCAACAATTTCAAAGCGAGCAATGGCAACACAGTACAAAGAAAATATTTTTATCTCCAGAGCGCGAGACTGTGTATCGGAAATTCTAAACATATCATCAATTTAAAATTATTTTGCGATATTGCTGTTGAACTGAATTTTATGGTTTGAGCGCGACGAACATGATATTTAATAAATAAAGGTAACCCCAAAAACGTTAAAAAAGCACACCTTTGGGCGCAATGTAAAATCTGAAAGCTTTGAGATATTTTTTATTTATCATATTATTTTTTTATGGTAGTTTCATTATTTTTTCCTGTTTTCCAGTTATATGTAAAATTACACTCTATCAGCTTCCGACATGATCATGCTTCACAAGTTGAACGTCGAAGAACACAAAGGAACTTGAAACAACATTCAATAAACCACACGAATTTGGGGGGGGGGGGTGTTGCCATTTCGAGAAAGCGAAACAGGAGACTCACATTCGGGGCATCCTAAGTATGTCGTTCACGACCTCAGTGCACATCTTCAGGGCATCCCGGAATATCTCCTTGACTTCTCAACTTATCCTTTTAAGCAAGCTTAATTTAGATATTATTATTGTGACAGTTTTGAAGTCCTACTTACCAAATCTTCAGGAAATCCCGGAATATCCCCGGACTTCCCAAGCATATTCTTTCAAGCGTTTAATTTTACATCCCATTATGTTCCCAAGACATCCTCGTGCAATAAGTTCTGTCAGCTGTGTATGATATGCAATGGCTGGAAGTCCTACATAACAGGTCCTCTGGAAATCCCGGAATATCTCTTGACTTTCCAAACATACTCTTTCAAGCCCTTAATTTTACATCCCATTATATTCCCAAGACATCCTCCTGCAATAAGTTCTGTCGACTGTGTATGATATTCCACATCTGGAAGTCCTACATAACACGTCCTCAGGAAATCCCGGAATATCCCCTGACTTCCCAAACATATTCTTTCAAGCGCTTAATTTTACATCCCATTATATTCCCAAAACATCCTCCTGCAATAAGTTCTGTCAACTCTGTATGATATACGATGGCTGGAAATCCTACATACCACGTCCTCAGGAAACCCCGGATTATCTCGCTGACTTCTCAAATACATCCTACCAAACTTTTAATTTTATACCACAGTACATCCTCGCTAAGTCCTCTTAACAGTGCATGGAATGTGACGATTCGAAGTCTTAATTACAATCTCCTCAGAACATCCTGCAATGTCTCCTGAACCTCCTAAACACATCCTTTCGCGTGTTTAATATCATCTCTAAGTTTATTTCTAGAAGACCCTGGTAGGTCTCTCGAAAATCCACAGGGAATTAATTATAAAGAGTTAGAGACCAATTTACTACTTTCCATGGGGTCATTGTTGGACGGTAAGAGATGTAGTGAAGATTTATGCAATTTTTGAATTTTTTACCTTGAATTTCAGTTTATTTATTAAAAATCGACCTTTAATTTAGCTTTCATGATTCCTCTCGCACAGCTAGCTCTCATATTAGTGCTATTCATGTAGTGATAAAGCATACGAGCTTCAAATTATTACTCATCTTTAATAAGTCTTTTTTACTACTTGACAAATTAAGCGATTTAAAGTAACAAATGCAATTCTTTTGTGATTTGAATTTTTATTTTACTTTTTAAATATTTTCTAATTGATATACGGAAATTAAAGTAAAACATTTTATTCATAATATTTGGAAATCAACAATTTTTTCTGAATATTTGAATGTTCTGAATATTTTTCTCTTGAAGATGACCAACGCTCTTGCCGAACTTATGAAGTTTACGGTGACAAAATGAAAGTCATAACTGAATCGAATCGTCATATAACTGCGTGACAGATAAAATAAAATCTGATGTGTACACCACATGACTTTCTTGTACGGATATTAAATTACACGCATTTTTTTCCTGCCTTTCATTTAAACTTATTTCCTCGAATTTATTTCATTAGAGATATATTTCTCATTCAATTAATTCAATCCTCACTTAGCGACAAGGCAAAAATACACAAAAACTCAAAATATCTATATTAAAAATTGAAAGATATAAAACGATTGAAAAAATTTTTTTTTACAATTAAAATTCCAGTTTCTGCACAACAGGAAGCAGTTCGGCCAGAAGGCAACAAGCAGAGGTTTTGGTTCAAGAAACTGAAAGTTTACTTTTGGTCTCGCTCGGCAAAAAGACACTGAAGGCGTAGAAAATGACTTAATTTGTTGTGGACGCTATGCTGAGTCAATATATGGGATAATTTAATAACTCAAACGATAATTCCAGAATGGATTAAGCATGATTTAATTCGGAATAATAAAAGAAGACGTTATCTTTATTGTTGCGAAGCTTAGTTTCTCTAGATTGGCAACAAATCCACTATTCTGCTAAATTTCAAAAGTAAACAATTATAGCTGGTATGGTAAAAAAATTAGGCTTAGCCGCACTTAAACATCTTTTAAATTGTTGATAACTCTACAGTTATAACATGCAGGTTAACTAAAGGCACAAAAACCTTAACCGGAATAAGAACCGCATAATTCAATCATTTTAAAAGGAAAACATGCACAATTTACAAACATATAAGAATAAAGAAACTGAGCTCACTGAGCCGAGTAACAGAGTGGATGTACATCCTGCTTAAAAAAAATCCTAATGACACTGCAATGGCGCCGGAACTAAAAGGTGTTTGACAATAATCTATCCCCACCAGGACTTGGCGATTGGGTCCCCTAATTCTCAATCGCTCTTCAAAAGGGGGAGTATATACAGACGACTCAGGTTAATTGGATCACCGGATAATCGGACCAGCCGCTTTTTCGGACCGAATCCTATAAAACCGAAACAAATCCTATGTACATAGGCCTAATATTATTCGCGTAATTGGACCAAAATTTCCGTTTAATTGGACCAAAAAACGTGAGAGGCAATAAGAAGCAGAAGCCACAAGTCAGCTGCGTACAGCGGGTGTACAGGTGGTCCGCGATATATGGGAGGATCTGTAGCTGCGCTCCCCAGAAGAATGCTTTATCAAAGGTCAGGAATTCTTTAGAGTGCATGGCAAGAGCAAAATCAGTGGGAGGTGAACATGCGCACCATTTCTTTGACCTTTCTTAAAACAGTGCCACCAGTAGCCGCCAGCGAGGTTATTGGTCCCACTGCGTCTCCGATTTTCGAAGAAATGTATTCGAGTATTCGGCTCTACCTGAAAGGAATTCCCGTCTGTCAATCATGATTAAAGTTTACACGAGAAAGCTATCATTTCACCACCCTTTTG
Organism: Stegodyphus mimosarum; assembly: GCA_000611955.2. Classification (NCBI taxonomy): domain Eukaryota; kingdom Metazoa; phylum Arthropoda; class Arachnida; order Araneae; family Eresidae; genus Stegodyphus; species Stegodyphus mimosarum. Next base: position 635,910 of record KK116251.1, on the reverse strand, counting down.
GGATGATTTTAGTGCCAAAGCTTTGAATGGCGAGCATTTAACTCCCTCTTGACCTCAACATTTTGATCCCGAAACACCAAGATTTCTTCAGACCACTTTAGTCAGTGAACTGTGCTCGTGTCTTGTCTTCCCTGCCAAAATGCCACGACGGGACCTGACTTTAGCTGAAAAAATTGGTTTCAATTGTAAGATAAAGCTACAACCACGAAACACTAGTCAGCGTCGGTTGGTGGAAATTACTGGATTGGCAAAGACTACAATTTCGCGCTTGATAGAACAAAAGCATGAGCTGCGAAAAGAAGGGGCACAATGTGAAGGACGAGGAGGAACTTCCAAAAAACGGAAGCATGAAGGTAGGGATCCAGACGTCGATGAGGCCCTTAATGAATGGTTTGCCATTGTTACTGGCCGAGCTGTGCGAGTAAGTGGCCCAATGTTAAAATGCAAAGCAAAACTCGCTAAAACGCTGGGCCACGATGACTTTAAAGCTACAGACGGTTCATTGTCTCGATGCAGATCTAGACATGACATAAAATTCAAGAAAGCACATGGTGAGAAAGAAAGTACCGATAGTGCAGGTGCTGAAGAATGGAAATCAGCAAAACTGCCCGAGCTTCTTGAAAATTTTTCAGCAGATGACATCTATAATGCTGATGAAATTGGCTGTATTATCGTGTTACAACGGACGGCTCGTTAAGTTACGAACATATTGCACTCTCTGGCTCCAAAAAAGCGATAAATCGCGTAACTGTTTTGCGCTGCTCAAACCTGTCAGGAACGGACAAGAGGAAGCTGTTGGTTATAGAAAAAAAGCACTAAATCTCGCTGCTTTAAAGGACTTAGGATGGACAGTTTACCAGTTGTGTATCGTGCTAACAGAAATGCGTGGATGACTTCTGAACTTTTTAAAGAATGGCTGAAGGATTGGGAAAGAGAGCTACAACGCGAGTAGAGAAAAGTGCTGCTTCTTCTTGACAATTGTGCAACACATCCTCATTTAGATTGCTTGTAGAACATCCAGTTGGAATTTCTATCTTCAACGACCACAGCTTTGGTCTAGCCTACGGACATGGGCATCATAAAAAATTTGAAGACCCTTTATCGCGCAAGGTTGGTTAATTACATCCTTGAAGCAATTGAAGACCGTTTGCTGACCTCATCGTCAAAAGCCAGCGAAGTCAATGCAAAGGTCAACATCTTATAAGCAGTTACATTTGTGGCCGACAGCTGGCGAATAGTGAGCAGTCAGACAATTCAGAACTGTTTTTTCTCATTGTGAGTTTAAGCACTTGGTTTTGGAGATGCATGTGGACATGCTCATTGAAAGTGAAAATGATAACGGACGTGTAGAACTTCAACAGGTACAAAATTGCGAAGAATTTTTATCCATCAACAACGAGCTTCAATGATACGATGAAAATGAAGATTACGATGCTGCAATCATTGCTCGAGTTGCAGCAAAACCTATGACAGCATCGGAAGACCAAGAAAGTGATGATGATGATGCCTCTAATTAATTGGTGCAAGTGGCAACATAGGATGTGAGGAAATGCATTGAAACTTTGCGTCGGTATTTCATGCAGGAGGGAAATGAAGGCAGTCCCGTTGCTGCGTTAGATGTGGCCATTTCGCTCACGTGCAATTCGTCAAGAGAACGCGTCAGATCACATTGGATAAGTCCTTCGAATGCTGACCGGAACTTGGTAAGAACTTGTTTTTATTGTGCTTCGCGTGCTGATTATCGTGGAGATCGTTTCTTAGACTTTGTTTCTAAATTAATTTTCTCAATGAAAAACGTTCGACTGTAGTTCTTGTTTGTGCATGTATGTTCCCCATACGTGTGTACCGCACATTAAAGGTCATAATTACATTTTAGTACATGATTTACATGTACATTTACTGTTCGCTACATATAACACGTCCCGTCTTACAACATAGGACATGGTCGTGTAATCGGGCCAGCTGGTTATTAAGACCAAAACGCTAGCTTTCCGATATTGGTCGGATTACCTGGAATCGACTGTATTTTCTCCCTCGTTCCAAAATGCCTTCGTGGCGTAACGGTAGAACACTCGGCGCGTATTCGAGAGATCCAGGTTCGAGTCTTGGTTAGGCCAATGCACATTTTTAAATTCTCCTCCTCAAACAAAAATCTAATGTTTCTAATTTAAGATTTCTTAAAAATTTCCTCCTTGCGCATACACTCAAACATTTGGTCAGAATTTCAAGAAATTCCGACCATAAGTATAAACTTTATGTGAATATAAAATGACCAAGTATTATGAGTTTTACTTCAAAACTTTTAGAAATTAATTTGATGTTAAAAGTTGGCCGTTATTGCAGGTCTTAAAAACAAAAAAATATGTAAATAAAATAAAATAAAGGAATTATGTATCAAGAATATCATTTGATTACTTTTAAAGTAAGCTATTTTAATTATGGATTATTTTCCTAAGTTGGGAAATCAGCAAAAACGATGACTTATTCATTTCTAATGCTTCGACAGCACATGTTAAAATTGTACATTGATGCCAAAGAAGGTATTTCAATTTTGTTTTATTGAAAATATTTTAATATAAGAAACACGAAGTAAAAGCGCAATTACAGTATCAAAAATATCAAATTAAATAAACACAATTTAACGATTATAATCCATTTAGTTATAAATATACTGAACTTTAAGCCATATTTTGGCACATTTTGATATTTTAAATATACTTGACCGTTACATGCAGAATGTTTCATAACTGATTAGAATATCCATCATTATCATCATCTATACATATATATATATATAAAGAAAAAAGTCTGTGTGTGTGTTTGTTCGCTAATAATTCAGTGACTACTACAGCTATCGTCACCAAACTTTCTACGATTCTTTTCTGGGTTCTGAAAAAGGTCGACGTCCACTTTTTTCCAAAAAAAAAAGTAGCTAAAATCAGAGATATTAATTAAAAACACGGAAAAAAGATAATATTCTCCCTCATTTTTCCGAGTGGCAACAGTCTTGCAAGCCGAAGATGAAAATCTGCTTCATTTCGAAAGTTGTTGCCACTTCTCGCTTTCAAATCTTAGTGTTTGTTAATAAAAAATTTCCAAGTTTTACGATGAAATAAAAATAGCATTGCTAAACATTAAATACATTATTCCCGATTCCAAAATTTCGTGGGAAGCCATTTCGACTATTCCCATCTTCGTACGATATTAATCAGCCGAAATATTAATTAAAAAATAATAATTAAACATTAAACTAAACCTAATACGTACACAAAAACAAACCCAATATAATTCCAATAGTGAACCCAATACAATTCCATTAATCCATCCAGTACAGACCCGATAACCAACTTAATACAATTCCAAAAATTCCAATAGCCAACCCAATGCAACTTCAATTACCAACAAAGAAACATTAGCACTAAATTGAAAAGTGAATCGGACATATTTTGTGAAATGGCGCAAAACGCCCAAACGAAAGTAATAGTCCTTCGGGACTAAATCCCTTTGGACTAAAAATAATATTCTCTCTCATTTTTCCGAGTGGCAACAGTATTGCAAGCCGAAGATGAAAATCTGCTTCATTTCGAAAGTTGCTGCCACTTCTCGCTTTCAAATCTTAGAGTTTGTTAATAAAAAATTTCTAAGTTTTACGATGAAATAAAAATAGCATTGCCAAACATTAAATACATTATTCCCGATTCCAAAATTTCTTGGGAAGCCATTTCGACGATTCCTATCTTCGTACGACATTAATCAGCCGAAATATTAATTAAAAACTCTGAAAGCACTCATTTTTCCGAGTGGCAACAGTCTTGCGCGTTGGAGATAAAAATGCTTCATTTCGAAACGTGTTGCTACTGCTCGCTTTCAAATAGTAGGGTTTGTTAATCAAAATTTTGTAAGTTTTACAAAATCTGTGCATATAAAAAAGAATGTCTGTTTGTGTGTGTGTTTGTTTAATCGCATCATTGATTTCTGATCGATTTTCTGCTACATTTAATCGACTAAAATTGAATATGGATAGAATATTGGGTGGAAATTGAGCTTTTACGACCATTTGATTAGAAAGACGAAAATCGTTAAAAGCTGCGTGCCATTGTTGCCGATATAATGAGAGAGAATTAGTTTATTTTGCTATCGAAATTTTTCACGTGGGTTCCATATCGAATCAGACTGAAAAATGTATGAGTATAAATCGTATTTTTTTGCATCGTTATTAGAGAAGGGTTACAGCAGTATCGTTCTTTCTTTTGTTAGATGCATTACTCTCAATCTAACTTAATTGGCATCCGGTACTCCCGCTAGTATTTGTTATTTTAAAGGGCTAAATTGTATCCAGACGACTCCCTTTTAAAGAAAACTTGTGAATTACCGCAGGATTTCTTATACGATTCAAGAGCGAACAACAATTAAAAGATTAAAAACTTTAGGAAATGCAGTTAAATTTTTTCATTGCAATACTGCAAATTGCTCTTCAGCTGAAATCGATTCAAATAAACCGGAATGGAAGTAGACCTGGAAGATAACGGCTCATCATATGTTTTAAAAATTTCAGTTCCTTATAATTTTTACAATGACTTTAAAGTCACAGAACATATCCCATTTATGTTCAAGACGTCAATAAGTAACTTTTCACCACTTATTCTTTTCCGAAAGCTAACCTCATCTGATTGGCTGACCCGGCTGGGATGCAATCTTCCCCCCTGTTTTTTTTACTCTGTTATTTATTATCGTATCCCTCTCTCTGGAATGTCAAGTGCAGACCTTACGAAAACCATTCATAATCTTTCTAAAAAGGAAGCTTCCAAAAAAAGTTCGGAGGGGTGGAAGAAGGGTGTTTTTGCCCCACACCTTCGGGAAAAAAAATCACTTGTCTGAGACGTAGGGTTCCCACGGTGTTCGAAATATTAACGTTTTGAACAGGTATGAAGAATCGGAGACTGATGTTGTAACGAACTTTAATTCTATTTTTGAAATATTATTCCGGCTTAAAGCAAAAATCATTCCAAGACACGCGTTTTTAACAATCACTAATTCATTTTTTCCCCTTTCTTCACTGCACGAAGTAAAGGGAGTATTGCAATCACGAAATATTTTGGGTATCATATTTCAAGAGAAATAGCCATTTTGACCATTCCCGAATCTATTTGGATGATATTTCGTGGGGCGTCTGTACGTCCGAATAGAATAGCGGACTCTTTCTTCCAAAACAGATTGTAAAATAATTTAAAATGGATTATTCAAAACGGACTTTTTTTGTGACGTCTGTTCGTGCGTAAGTATGTATCTCGCAGAACTATAAATCGATAAGCCGTAGAATGTTGAAATTTTGTATATGAGACTCCTATATCATCTCCTGCCTTCCGTTTAAACTTATTTCATTAGAGATATATTTCTCATTCAATTAATTCAGTTCTCACTTCGCGAAAAGACAAAAATACATAGAAACTCAAAATATTTATTTTAAAAATTAAAAGATATGAAACACCAAAAAAGTTAAAACAATTAAAAAAAAACTTTTTTTACAATTAAAATTACAGTTTCTAAGCAAAAACAAGCAATTCGGCAGATTTTTCGGTGCACAAAACGAAAAGTTTACTTTTGATCTCACTCTTCAAAAAGACACTGAAGGCGTAGAAACTGACTTAATTTGCTGTGGATGCTGAGCTGTGTCTATATATGGAAAAATTTAAAAACTTAAATGATAATTCCAGAGTGAATGACGCATAATTTAATTCGCAATAATAAAAGAAGACGTTACTTTGTTGTTGCGACGCTTAGTTTCTCTAGATTGGCAACACATACACTGTCCTACTAAGTTTCAAATGTAAACACATATGGCCGCTATGGCAAAACAAATTAGGCTTAGCCGCAGTTAAAAAACTTTTAAATTGTTGATAATTCTACAACTATAATACGCAGCTTAATATAACGCATAAAATCCTTCACCGGAAGATAAGAATAACGTAATTCAATCATTTTTAAAGCAAAAAACTCACAATTTAGAAACATATAACAATAAAAAAACTGAGCTTACTGAACCCAGTAACAGAGTGTGTATATATATATATATATTTATATGCTTTTGGTGCAGCCGATTGCAACCAAAATAGGAGATGCACATCTACATGTTATATTAGTCCTATATACAAAATTTCAACGTTCCGAGGCTACTCGTTTTTGAGTTATGCGTGATACGTACATACATACGTACATATCTACGTACGTACATACTCACAGACGCTACGAAAAAATCTCTTCGGAATCCATTTTAAATCACTTTTATAATTTTTTTGGGGGGGGGAAAGTGTCCTGTTGCCTCTTACGTGGCAATAAAAGTTAAAATTGAATAATTAGCAAGTAGTAATAATAGTAAATATAATTATTTTTAAAAATTACAGTTATTAGCCTAAAAGGCTCGAAACACGATTTTGCGTTGTGTCACTTTTCATTCGAGTCTGTTGCCATTCGAAAAAACACAATATATTATTTTTTCATATTTAATCTGTCTGTTATTAATTAATAAACTAAACTATTTAAAAGCAATAGATGCAGTTCTTGATTTTTTTTTAAATCTGATTGGTTTAAGTAAAAACGCTTTGATTTCGCGATATATCTTATTAGAAACATCAAATATTTTTATAGAATCATATTACACATTTTTTTCACCTTTTAAATATACAGAAGATATATAGCGTTCCCATAGTAGCGTAAACGCATATTCATTCTAATGTTCTATAAAATGTTTCGTGTATTCACCTCAGTTATTCCTATCAATAATCCTTACTGATAAACCATGTTAAATTTAAAAGAGCCCTTTTGAGCGATACTAAAATCTTCAAATTTTTTTTAGAAATTTGTATTTTATCTTCATTTATTTAGTTATTTATATTATTTACTGATTAACATTTATTAATTTTGTTTTATTTTATTTTCACGTTTAACAGTCAATTTTTACACTTTTTACGTCTTGGTATGAAGTAACGAAAAATTTCGGGTATCATATTTCAACGAAAATATCCATTTTGACCACTATCTAATTACATTTAACGATGTTTTTGGGTGACATCTGTACATAAGGACAGAATATTCAAACGAATTAAAAAACTGATTTAAAATGGATTCTGAAGGGAATTTTTCATGGCGTCTGTACGTACGTATGTATGTATGTATGTATCTCGCATAACTCAAAAACGAGTAGCCTCAGAAAGTTGAAATTCTGTATATAGAACTGCTATAACATGTAGATGTGCACCCCCTATTTTGGTTGCAATCGGCCGCACCAAAAGTATATAAATATATCTAAATATATATCCACTCTGTTACTCGGCTCAGTGAGCTCAGTTTCTTTATTCTTATAAGTTTGTAAATTGTTCACTTTCTGCTTTGAGAATGATTGAATTATGTTCTTCGTATCTTCCGATTAAGGTTTTTATGCCTTTAGTTAACCTGCATGTTATAATTTTAGAATTATCAACAATTTAAAAATTGTTCAAATGCGGTTAATCCTATTTTTTTACCATAGCAGCTATGTTTGTTTACATTTGAATCTTAACAGAATAGTGGGTTTGTTGCCAGTCTAGATAAACTAAGCTTCGTAACAACAAAGATAACGCCTTCTTTTATTATTGCAAATTAAATCATGCTTAATCCATTCTCGAATTTATTCGAGGGAATGCAAGTTAGTCTAAGATTTACTTCGTAATTTTTAATATAGAGATGTTTTGAGGTTTTATGTACCTTTGCCTTGTCGCGAAGTGAGAACTCAGTTAATTGAATGAGAAATACTCCAAAAATTCTCTTTTATTAAATCACAACTATTTACAACCACTTCCCAACTCGGGAGGGATACAGAAAGTAGAGACCGCACTTGGGTCTAAAATGAACAATCAAATAAATTTAAACTAAAACTAATTAGAAATTAAATCGTCGTTGCTCACAGAGCTATGAACGCGAGGTTGGCCTCTAAATTAAATGGTGCGTAGCAAGATTTAACTAATACTGACGCACTTGGAATTGCTTCAATAAGCAATCACGTAAAAGCGCTATGGCTTAGAATTTAAATGCTAGCTAGTCAGGCGAACGTCGAATAGAGTAACCGTGCTCTGAGACTAAAAGCTCTCTCACACTGAAAGGTTTCTACCTCTTGCTTAAGTAGAACTTGGCTCCACTTCAAATTAGCATAAAGCGGAAACGCGCGCTTATTCTAACGGGAAGTTGAAATGAGAAGGGATAGAAAAAGTAAACTTAAAATAAAACTTTGTTAGTTTAACTAAAACCTTACAGTCTGAAAAACTGTTTCTTTTCTTTTTCTTTGTTTATTTCTTTTACACATCGTTTTAGATTTATTACAGTATTTGAATACAACATGTGACAACGATTAGATAATTCTTCAGATGATATACATAATTTTTGTGTATATCATCGCTATTATAAACAAATATAGTGAATTTTAAAGAGTGCATTTATTCTATTGTGTTTTATGCGCTATCGACGAAGTAGATTTAATTCAATCGAATAAGTTTAAATGAAATGCGTAGAATTTAATATTCCGTACAAAGAAGTCATGTGGTGTACACGTCAGATTATTTTAAATAAAAATAATATTTGCTATTCAACTAAATCTCAGCTGCTGAGTAACATTAAAACTCAAGATAAAAAAAAGAATTCAATTTTGAAAACCCTGATGTTGATATTTACATTCCTTATTTAGGTCCCTTCATAGGGTCGACGATGCGTAGATTCAGCATTGCACGAGATCGATTTTGCGTAGATCAATCAATACAGGATTAATAATCCATATATTATTAATAAATTCCGTATAAAAACATCCATTTTCACTTTTAGTGCAGAAAATACAAACTACGCACTTTTACGGTCTTGAAAATAAATGAAATATATTATGCTTCGCAAGTATGATATTATTATGCAATTATGATATTATTGACTAGGTACAACGCGTATTTAATGATGGATAGGGTTTATTACAAAGTGAAAGCAATAATATACTTTCAAGGTATTTGAAGAAAGAAAAATAATAAAGCTTAGATTCTATTTTCAGTCTTGGTTTTAACCATTTTGGCACAGTGTTTAAATCAGCCAAAATAATTCTACGATTGATTTCGTATTGATTTATATTTTCAAGAAGTGCTTCAATCTGTCATTGGTACTGGTCTTTTTCAATGTTTGTAGCTTGAGCTAGAAACGTAGAATAATGCATTTACAATTAAGTAAAACAGCTTTGTATTAAAGTAAAGCAGCGTTTATATAAAGTTAATCAGAGATAAACAGCATTTAGTGTCAACATTACACTAAAGTAAACATCTAAAAAAAAATAAAGCAGCATTTACATTGCAGAGTATTATTTCATTTTTTAACCGATTATCTTAAGTACCTTTCCTACGAAACCTTTTTTTCATTTCCTTGCCAGAAGGCAAATTTCCAGCACGCACGATATTAAAATTAGGTGGGAGGAAAGAAATATTTAAAGGAATGTTTCGGAGGGTGTAATCAGGGCGTGTTCTGCCTGCTCCAAAGCCACGTTGCCAAAACTTGGTTTCTGTAAGGACGCGTTGGTGCCGACTGTTAAAGTTTATATGAAATAATAAAGGGTTCCATACATTCTTCTCCTGACTTTGTAGAACTTTAAAAGACTTAATGACAATTCACGTGCGTCTGGGTACTACGCACGTCACACGCGTCTGTGTAGCAAATGTTGTTGTTGTTGTCGTGTCCATTACTACATGGAAAAATGATTGCCAGAGCTTACTCCGAAGAGAGGTTGGACTTCTATTTTCCACCCCCCCCAATTTTGAGGAAGAGCACCCCGGGGAGGGAATCCAGGGGTCTCTCACCCCTCTCCTCTCCCACCAATCCACACGCGAGAGGACGTTTGGAGAGGACGCCGCCATGTCGCACCGACACTATACATTTACAAACATCCATGTCTTCTCCAGGATTCGAACCCGGGCCCTTCGGTACCGTAGTAGGCTCCCCTAACAACTATACCATCTGGGCGACCTGTGTATCAAATTGTAGACGATTATGACATCAGTCCATGACCATCGGGACAATATATTACTATTAACATAAAATTATGTACACCACGATTTTAAGGCTCAGTTGTCGAGATGAATGAACTTTCAAAAACAGTTACTAGCTTATCAAAATTAAGATTAAGGCAAAAAATCGATATTTATCGATATTATTGTAGGCTATATTTTTGCTTTGTTAGAAGCTGACCCGCTGCACCTTTTACTAGATATCATTTCAAGAATGGTATGAAAGAAAAAATGTTATCAATAATGCTATATTTCGTTTGAAACACATGTCCAAGGTGTTTCTTAAATTATATCTAATTTTGTTATTAATTATTGCCTACAATGTAAGATACTTCAGATGTGAAACGTTCTGCTACTCCCTTGATGCCCAACGCTCCATCTTCTAAATGATTGTAAGGCTTTTTATGTTAATTAATCAACACTTATTATAAGTCTTTACTATAACTTCTCCTTTCCCCGGTAAAAGTCTGAGCCAGCTCAGTTAGTTTAATTTATGTGTTATCTCCCATTACATTATCTACTTTTGAATTAAACTGTCTGTTTATGTTTATTTAAATACCCACTGGTAGAGGATGTTTCTCGTCTGTAGTCCAAGTTCTGCCTGTTTTGATCTCCTTAAGATTAAATAAAGGATTATTTTAACAATTTTCAGTATTTTGTGAGTTGTTAAGACTTAGCGATAATTCGGCATTAGAGTCTACGAGATCCTCTTTTGAATCTAGTTTCCAGTTACAACGGACCACCTACAAATTTTCGCTCTTTTATTTGATCTATTTCATTCATGTATAGTCATATCGAATTTAAGGTATCTGCTTAAAACTCTCCACCTTATTTTGAAAACTCGTTTTTCACATGTAGTATTAATATTCAAGAAAATAAGTTCTGAAAGTTAATTTTCAAGGAAATATTTCTGTAAATTAATTTTTAAGGAAATAAATTCTTTTTCCCCCCTTCCGAATACCTTGTATGAAGTAATACCTTCCGATTTTTCTAATTAATTTAATGGGGGTAAATTTTTAATCCATTCTAATTCTCTCATTGTCATGGAATACAAAGTTAGGTTACATTAATTGATTAAAGAAATAAATTAGGGCTATCTGCCTAAGGAAAGGAAACCTTGAAGAAGACATTTTAAGGAAAACTAATTCATATCCACATTAAATCTGGGGAGTAAAACCTAGAAATCTTTCATGCAGCCTTTCCGTTCGTAGAGATTTGAAGCTAAATCGAACTACCAGTATTCAGCGATTTTATCCGTTCCTCCACCACTAGGCCGTAGAACACATGTTTGTATAGTGTTATCGACAAAATTTACACCATTTAGCTCTTTCCTTTTATGGAACTTCTGGGAATATTTTAATTTTCAGTATTTAAAAACGATTGAAAATCCACTAGATCCACACTAAGGATACTTAACCCCAATAAATTATCTTTCTACGCCGATTTGATCCCCTGATTGCACAATCAATACCCAAAAAAAGAAGTGGCATTATGATTGGCAAACATATAAAAAGATAAATTTTGGACTGTCATTTCGGTCAACATTTTCTCCTTTAGAATATATTGAGAAACCAGAATGAGTGCATTTACTACGCTTATTCTGTATCAACGTCCATGACATATTTTTACAAAGAATTTTATTTATTACTTCCCTCCCCCCTCTTTGAAATATTAAATTTGGGTTAGATGATAAATATTGGAGTTAAAGCTTGGGATAAACTCGAAGAACATCTAAAAATAGTGGACAAAAGCAACATCAGCTGGGAAAGAAAACTTATTTGTTAGCCTCTCGTAAAAAAAAAAAAAAAAAAAAAAGATAAAATATGAAAGCGTATGACGCAACGAACACTGCCTCCCGCACGTGCGGGTGCATATTTTCCCGCCTTTCAAACCCGTTATCGTTTACACGTTGCGACAGTCCTATTTATTTTTACGTACAAACACACTGAACATAAGTTTTTGACCCGAAGCAAATACATATCATCCTATGTATATCTTTAGTATCATCTGATAGCTTTGTTAAAGGATAGGTAAAAAACAAAACCTAATAAAAATATTTTTTTAAAAAATTATAAAAAACGTATTAAAAGAATCTGAAAGGTTTCAGATTTTAAATTACGTCCAAAGGGGCGCTTTTTTTTAATATTTTGTGCGTTAGCTTTATTTATTAAATATCACGTTCATCGCGCCTAAACCATAAAATGCAGTTCAAGAGCAACATCGCAAAATAATTTTAAAATGAACATATCTTTAGAATTTCCAATGCACAGTCTCGAGCGCTGGAGATAATTTTTTTTTCTGTACAACGTTGCCATTGCTCGCTTTGAAATCCTGGAGTTTGTTAATGAAAAATTCATTAAAGTTTTACAAGATATGAAATCGATAATAAAACAAATTCCAAATTGCAAATTTGGGTTTCTAGATGCCCAATTCGGGTGGAAACGTTCAATATTCAAAACTGGATGGCTCTAGGTACCGTTGTTTTATCACAATGCAAGAAACATATATACATTTATGCAGATTTTTCATTATTTAATTTCTTTAAATATAATACAGGGCGATAATATTTGGTGGAAACAATTTGAGAAGCGAAACAACGCTTTTAGTGAATCAACGCCAAAGCGAAATTTCTGGGCAAACTGCCCCTTTGGACTAATAATAATTTTAAAGATCATAACGCTTCTACACTGGTGTGCAAAAATTAAGCACGAGGCGGTTTTTTCAATATAACTTTGTACAAAAGCTTTCCAAATCAACACATTTAATACCGTAAGATCCCCAATACGTAAGGACATGAGTAATGTAAGCAACACTTACTAAAAGAGAAATCAGAGGGATAAAAAGAAGCTTTATTGAAAAAGTAGCATGGAGCGCAATGCGACTGAAGGCCGAAACATCCCTGTGATGGGTGTCCAGCAAGAAACATCCGGTCTTTAATAGGGGATATGATCTCCCCTGACTGCTAGGCAGGTTTCACATCATTTGTGCATGCTGGATATGTGGTTGTTAATGAGCTGTTGAGACACTGCTGCTCGTTCCTCTTGTAGCACCAATCGCAGTTTCGGAATCGTTACTGGCGATAAGTTACGTGCTGCCACGGGTCTCCCTAGTAAGTTCCGTACATGCTTGACGGGATTTAGATCCAGAGACCTTGCCGACCAATCCATGTGTTCAATATCTTCACTCTCCAACAGCTCTTCGACAGTAACTGTGCGATGAGGTGGAGCGTTGTCGTCCATGAAGAGGAACTGAGGACCCATAGCCCTTGTGAAAAGACGCATGTAAGGAAGAAGAACCTCGTTACAATAGCAGTCCCAGGTGACGAACCTCCTTGGGAGATATGAAGGTCGGTCCGGCTACCAAGCATTATGTCTGCTCGAACGAGAACTCCGCGACCTCCAAAACAGTCCCTTTTGATGATGTTGAAGGGGTTATTGCGTGTTCCCCGCTCTGTCCAGATGTGTATGTGTCTAGAATCGCAACTCAGACTAAATCTGCTCTCATCTGTAAAGAGTACTCGTCCCCATTCATTGTCTCTCCAATTCCGGTGTTCCCGGCACCACAGAGAACGCCTTCTCCGATGGGCAGGCGTTAGAGGTACACACCGTACAGGGCGTCGTGCAAACAGACCACCACCGTGCAGTCTTCTGGCCACGGTAAAACGCGATATCGGTCGTCCAGTCGCCTGTGTCGTGTGTCTAGCGATTTCTCCCGCTGTCTGCCGCCTGTTTCTTCTGGCCTGTAAGGCAATATACCAGTCATCTGCGGGTGTGGTTCCTCGTGGACGACCACTACTAAATCCCCGAATAGTCGTGAAACGATGCTGTGAGCAATTTAAATTTTTATTTATTTTATTTGATAAGAGTAACCTAGAATGATTCAAAGCTTCATTTCATAGGATCACGCCCAAATCGCATCCCCTTATAAAATATGGCCAATATTACATTACAAGACCAAGCAGGTTTGCACTGTGAAAGCGATGTCATGGACCATTTTAACCTAGGTCGAATTATAAACGTTGGAGGTTCTAACTACTTAAAAGACTGTCCTCACACACATATACAGCACAACGCCTATTTTTTCCTCGATTCTTCCTCTCTTCGGTGCTGATTTAGTTGCACGATAAGATTCTGTTAAAACAGGCATTAAGGAGTTTTTATGATGTCTCCTTTCTTTAAATCCTTAAGCACCTTTTTATGGTGCCATTTATCGTTGATGCCCTAAAGGTGTGCTTATTTTGCTTTATGGATAACCCAGCTATGATTCTCACAAGCAACCTAGCGTGTTGACTTCTGTAATTTTAGGGCAAGTATTTTCTGAAGAATTTGTAGCTTCTCCTCTGAGGAGGATGAAAAATGATCGCCTCTGCAAGTACCTCTCACATTCTCTAGTCCTGAATTTAACACATTAGTTCCTGATTATCTCATCATCAACTGGTGCAAGAAGTTTTTGAGCACTCTTAGTTCTTGCTTGTCTCATCATCCACTGGAACAAGAAGTTTGTGAGCACCATTAGTTCTTGATTGTCTCATCATCTACTGGAGCAAGAAATTTGTGAGCACTATCAGTTCTTGATTGTCTCACCATCAACTGGAGCAAGAAGCTTGTGAGCACTATTAGTTCTTGCTTGTCTCATCATCCACGGGAACAAGAAGTTTGTGAGCACTATTAGTTCTTGATTGTCTCATCATCCACTGGAGCAAGAAGTTTGTGAGCACTTATTAGTTCTTGATTGTCTCATCATCCACTGGAGCAAGAAGTTTGTGAGCATTATTGGTTCTTGATTGTCTCATCATCCACTGGAGCAAGAAGTTTGTGAGCACTATTAGTTCTTGATTGTCTCATCATCCACTGGAACAAGAAGTTTGTGAGAAAAATTAGTTCTTGATTGTCTCATCATCCACTGGAGCAAGAAGTTTGTGAGCACTATTAGTTCTTGATTGTCTCATCATACACTGGAGCAAGAAGTTTGTGACCACTATTAGTTCTTGATTGTCTCATCATCCACTGGAACAAGAAGTTTGTGAGCACTATTAGTTCTTGATTGTCTCATCATCCACTGGAGCAAGAAGTTTGTGAGCACTATTAGTTCTTGATTGTCTCATCATACACTGGAGCAAGAAGTTTGTGACCACTATTAGTTCTTGATTGTCTCATCATCCACTGAAGCAAGAAGTCCGTGGGCACTGCGCCACCATCTTCCCAACAAATTGACGCATTTCATAATCGAATGCGATTTGGCCAGATTACGCAGTGTGAGATATTGGGGCATCTAGTTGTGAAGTATGTAGTCAGGCCGTTGTGCAGGTACAAAGACAGAGAAGCAGTTTTTGCGGACTTTGGAATAAAACTGATGGTAAGACCATCAAGGACTGCTATCTATATTTATGATTATGAAAGCATTATCTTTTGACATCCAAAGCGGAGCAGAAGAATATGCAAGATTTTCAAGAAGTGTTCACCCAAAATCCACAAAAATCAACATGTCAGGCCCCTGGTAAAAATATCTGTTCAACTACTTTCGCAAGTACGAATTGTTTTAAAGGAGTCACGTTTCTGTGCGATCAAGCACGTTCCATGAGGTGCAAGCGTTACATCACTCTAAGCGCTGCTCTTAATACTCTGAAATAAAATAAATCAACACCTATATTAGCAACATACTTTTATCACTTTAAGGATCTCAGTATTTTATTCTATGCAAATGCTGTGATTTAACAAAAAATATGATTAACAGTTTTCAAAAGGGAATTATTTCTTACCCACTCCATAATTATGATACCAGATGCTAATGATATACGTAGGGTGACCCATTACGATGCGCGTATTTTTATTTCTATGTAAATTTTCCAACGATAACGCTAGATTAGTAATTTTACCGTTACACTGAATCGTACTCTATGCCGCCAGCGGCCTGATTCTCGGCTTTCTTATCATGCTCAGAATGAAGGGGATGATAGGTTGACAATCTCCAGCAACATTGAAATGATGGTATAGATGTCGCAAAGGATACCTACATATTAAAACAGTATGGCGTATCTTTTCTCCCGCCTCTAGTAGAAGGAATCCCACCGGTAGCCGAGTGGTTAAGCCCGTTCAATATTGGTAAGTCGACTTGCTTTGGGTTCAAATCAGGCAGGGCTGGCTACGTGGTTCGTTTTTGTGTATTTGCCCATCTGTAATGTGAATACGAGCCAGTTTACCTCAGAAAGTGCTCCAAGAGGGCATCCCTTCTGTAAGGCAGATAGCCCCATAGCTTTGCCATAATCAAATAACATAACATAACCTAATCCAGTACAAGGAACTCAGTTATAAGTTGTAATGTCTCGTGTTTCTCGCAAGCGTAAACTAACGAGACACTAGAAGAGTGTGTGAGAAATTATCCTCAGGTACGACAAAGTCCAGAGAAGTGTGTAAAGAACCCCTTGTTAACTCAATATAATTACAGATGGCCCCGACTCGTATTTAAAGAAGCCAATACTTATGGCTTAACCCAAAAATGTTACGATGAACTTAAATGTAGTAAGTTTAGCCAAATAGCTCACAGGATAATTT
Source organism: Stegodyphus mimosarum (assembly GCA_000611955.2). Taxonomy (NCBI): domain Eukaryota; kingdom Metazoa; phylum Arthropoda; class Arachnida; order Araneae; family Eresidae; genus Stegodyphus; species Stegodyphus mimosarum. The sequence continues at coordinate 619,298 of KK116251.1, read as the reverse complement.
AACGCGAAGGGTGGCTCTGGCTCGTAAAAGTCGGCGTAAATAAGCCTAATTCCTAGAAGTGCTCAACGCCACATTAATCTAATCGCTAGTAAATCAAGATAGCAACGTGAACTATTTCTTACTGCCTCATTTAAATGGCCTCGCATTAGCTTATGAACATTGTGGCATGAAAGTGTGGGTTGAAAACGAGAATCAAAGGAAAGTTTCTTAGAAATAAAAATTAACTGTTAGGTAAATTAAATGAGTGGTATTGTAGCACTATTGCAAATTTCTCTTGGTATTGTACAAATTATTAGGTGTGAAAGCAGTTCTTACTAAATGAAAGTCAAAGTAGAAACATTGAAATTTTACCAATGAGCACCTTATTACATTATCTATATAATAGCAGAGGAGTAATGAAAAAGATTTTTAAAACACCATTCACGATTTTGCTAACAGAAAATGAAGAAAATGAGTATTTTAGAATTTAGCAAAAGTTTTGCCTTAAAAAAAGCAATAT